>CAUYQG010087456.1:0-19752 GCA_963574415.1 Tarsius wallacei
CAACCTCACTAATCATCAGGGAGATGCAAATCAAAACCACTCTGAGATACCACCTAACTCCAATCAGAATGGCAATTATCAATAACTCAAAAAATAACAGTTGCTGGAGAGGATGTGGCGAAAAGGGAACACTTCTACACTGTTGGTGGGAGTCTAAACTATTCTGTATTTTTCATGTTTATTTTCTATTCTACTACTTTATTGAACGTGTTTTATTTGTTTCTACAAATGTATCTTATCAGTTTATTCTTCAAGGTTTTCTATGTGGATGACTATTTTACCTGCAAAGAGTGGCAGTTTTTTCTTTTCACTTTTTCTACAATTCTTTTTTTAAAAAATTTTTAAATTTTAAATCTGTGGGATACAATTCAGGGTTAGGTATACAAATGTTCATTATGCAAGTAACCTTGTTGATGAGGTGTGTTTTCCTACAATTCTTACATTTCACTTCTCTTTTCAGGTTTAGAATTTTGAAGTCTTTAATGTTAAATAGAAAAATTGTGGGCATCTTTATATTGTTTCTGATTATAATGTGAATTTTTAAAAATTTTATTTTATTTTAGATTCAAGGTGTATATATGAAGATTTGTTACATAGATATATTGCATAATGGCAGGGTTTGGGTTTCTAGTGTACCCATCACCCAAATAGTCAACACAGTACCCAATAGGTAATGTTTCAACCTTCACCTTCCCTTTCTACCTCCCCCCTTTTAGAGTCTTCAGTGTCTTTTGCTCTCATCTTTATGTACATGTATACCCATTGTTTAGATCTCATCCGAAGGAAAAGAGATCAATACATTAAAAAGACACCTGCTGACTGGGCATGGTGGCTCGGCCTGTAATTCCAGCACTTTGGGAGACCGAGATGAGAGGATTGCCTGAGCCCATGGGTTTGAGACCACCCTGGGCAACTTGGTGAGACCTCATCTCTCCAATAAATCACAAAAATTAGCTGGGTGTGGTAGCAGCCCACTCAGCTACTTGGAAGGCTGTAGTTCCAGCTACTTGGAAGGCTGAGGCAGAAGGATTGCCTAAACCCAGCAGGTTGAGGCTGCGGTGACCATGAGCATGCCACTGCACTCCAGCCTGGGCGACAAGTGAAAAGAAAAAAAGAAAAAGAAAAAGAAAAGAAAAGAAAAGAAAAAGACACCTGCACTCATATGTTTATCACAGCACTACTCACAACAGCAAAGTTATGGAACCGGCCTAAGTGTTCGTCAATGACAAATTGATAAAAATGTAGTATATATACACCATGAAATACTATGCAGCCTTAAGGCATATTACTCTTTAGAACTGTAATGTATTTTATCTATTAGCATTTTATTTGGGCTTTTTCCTTTTTAAGTCAATATCCCTCAGTAAGTTTCACCTATAATTTCTTTTCCTGGGTAATATGTTATGGTTTTTAAAAACTTAAAGTTGAATGCAATATCAATTCTCTATTTTTCACATTATAGAGACCAAAACCAACCAATGGCTGATGAAAACTATACAAGGATCACAGAATTCATTTTCACAGGCTTAAAGTACCATCCTTGACTGCAGGTCTTCCTTTTCTTGCTATTTCTTCCTTTTCCCCTCATTACTATGACAGGGAACTTGGGCATGATTATTCGCATCCAGATCGATTTCTGCCTCCACACACCCATGTACTTTTTCCTCAGCCACCTGTCCTTTGTGGACATCTGCTTTTCACCAGTCGTGGGCCCCAAGATGCTCACTGACTTCTTCGCTGAAAGGAAAGCCATTTCTTTTCTGGGTTGTGCTTTGCAACAGTGATTCTCTGGATTCTTTGTAGCCATTGAGTGCCTTCTTTTGGCATCCATGGCCTACGACCACTATGTGGCCATCTGTAACCCGTTATTGTACTCGGTGGCCATGTCCCAGAGACTCTGCATCCAACTGGTGGCTGGACCCTATGCTGCTGGCTTCCTAAACACCATGACTCACACAACAGCTGCTTTCTGACTTCCCTTTTGCTGCTCCAACATCATCAATCGTTTCTTCTGTGACATGTCTCCTCTTTTTTCTCTTCTGTGTGCAGACACACGGATCCATAAATCGTTAGTTTTCTTGTGGCTGGGGCTGTACTAGGGCTGTACTAGTCGTCAGTAGCCTGACCATCATAATCTCTTATTTTTATATCCTTACAGCCATCCTGAGGATCCTCTCTGCTGATGGGAGGCACAAAGCCTTTTCCACCTGCTCTTCCCACCTGACAGTTGTTTCCATCTTGTACCAGACTCTGGTTTTTATCTACGTGCGGCCAGATGCAGTGTTTTCCCTGGACCTCAATAAAGTGGTGTCAGTATTCTACACAACAGTGATCCCCATGTTGAATCCTCTCATCTGCATCTTGAGATATAAAGAAGTGAAAGCTGCCATGGGGAGGTTAATCACCAAGTGGAAGTTTTTTATTAAAACTTAAATTCCGGCGGAATGCCGGTGGCTCAGATTGTAATCCCAAAGCTTTGGGAGGCCAAGGCAAGAGGACTGCCTGAGCCCAGGGTTTGGAGACCAGCCCAGGCAAACTTGGTGAGACCTCGTCTCTACAATAAACCACAAAAACTAGCCAGACGTGGTGGCGGGTGTCTATAGTTCCAGCTACTTGGAAGGCTGAGGAGGAAGGATTGCCTAAGCCCAGCAGGTGGAGGCTGAGGTGGCCGTGAGCCACTGCACTCCAGCCTGGGTGACAACAGTGAGACTCCAACTAATAAATAAATAAATAAATAAATTCCCATCAAGAACAGAAAATAGAGAAAAGAAAAGGCTTCCAGACACGGTTAGACTACTTGGGCATCACCCCATGATGCTAAACCATTAGGAATATTTGGAGAATGACATCTTTTTATCCTTCTATATGACTTTTATTTTACTACCTACTTTAAAAAAATCTCCATCTAATCATATCTATAAATGACACAAATTTCTAGTTACCCAGAGAGTAAAAACAATTCTATTTTTCTCAAATACCTTCATTACTGGAAATATGATAAAATCTAATACAAGTTAGAACCACCTAGCTGCTAATTCACACTAGTTACAATAATGTAAATGTCCAGATGAGGTATGATTCATTGGAATAACATATATGTTCCTCATTCCTGTATACAGATTTGAAAATATCAAACAGCACAGGTCACTTAGTTTACTTTTTTTTTTTTGAGAAAACAAGATTTAATTGAGAGGACAGAAAATCTCCCATAGTGGGAGGGGACCTCGGGGGCTTGCCCAGATTACCTTTTTTTTTTTTTTTTTAACTAAAGAAACTCCCCATATTATATTATTTTTAATTACTTTTATGCATTTTTTCTTTATTTTTGTCTTCTAAAAATAAGTCATGCTGTTGCAGGGGAAAAAAAAGAAAATATAGACATTCAAAGAGAAAAAATAAACAAAAACTTTAAAAAGTCTTACATTTTTATTCAGAGACAAATCATGGCAATTAATTCTAGATGTCTCTTTACATACATAATTGCTACAACTATAACTTCATTATTTAATATTTAACTTTTTACTAGTTTCCTTACAAAAACAAATAGATACAGTTTACTATAGAAATTGGAAATAAAATGCAAAAAAGTGAATGAGAAAACCAGAAAAAATTTAAGAATTCAGAGGCAATATGTGTTGAAATGGCAGAAGTAAACAAAAATACAGAAAATATGTAGGTTGTTTTCATTTTAGTTTTTTTGTTGTCTGAAAATAAAAAAGAGGCATACTATTTCAAATTTAAAAATATTTTTGGCATCTTTCTACCCGTTTGAAAAAACTTAGAAGAATTCAAACATAATTATAATTATTTTTAGGGAATATTAAATGATGTTCGGAATGTGTCTATTTGGAAAAAACCAAAACCTGTGGGCATGCTAGCCCTACTAGTTGGGCATAATCTAAAATATAAAATTTACCTCTAGGTTATAAAAAGATCTATGCCTGGGAAGCAGAAAAAAGCTGGGTGAGACACATCTGAGCAGTGACACAAAGAAAAACTAGGGTGCAGATTTAATACAAGTCCCTGCCCAAATAGATTTCATGATAAGAATGCCGCATAAGCAGATGCCTTCTTGGGCAAGGTTTATAAACTAGCAGTGTCATAATCCTTCTGTCCACTCCAGGGGAAGTTGAACCTACTTTGAGTATTGCAATTTTTCTAAGAATTGCCTTTACAGGGACAGATGATATAATGGTTTGAATTCAGAGAAGATGAGAGACTGTACAGGGCACTAGAGACCAGGACTTATGGAGATGAAAATATCGACTAGACTATAGACATATTTCAGTGCTGTGATTGTTCTAGAAAGAAAGAACGAGTTATGAGCTAGGTATCAGAGACAGAAATAGTGCCAGAAGGATGGAACTAAAAGGATTCACATTTTAGCTCTGAAAGTTTTTCCACTTAATTTATAGTATTTATTTATCTTTAACGAATTAGATGGAGGATGGGATGAACAATCTCTGGTATGAATGTGTTTGTTGCTAATAGCAAAATATGGTGCCTGCTCTTGGGTTATGCCTTGCAGCAGGTTCTTTGGATTCTTGTGGCTGATTATGGTCTCTCTTGTCATCTATGGCATACACATATCCTCCAGAACCCAAGGATGTATGTAGTCGCCATGTTATGCAGATGCTCTGTCAGAGTAGCAGGTAGGCGTTATGCTGTTGGGAACATGAAAGCTGCAATATTTCACAATAGCTCTTGATTTCTAATTCTTTTCCAGTATCATTTCTGAGACATCTTCCTACTATTAATCATTGAATATTTTGACACCGCATTCAACATATTTTTACTGTTTTGTCACGAGATGTTTAAATGCATAAAATAATAAAATGGCATAGTGGATTCCCGTGTCCCCATCATCCAGGTTATTACTCTTTAACTGTGGCCTAACCAGCTGGGTGTTCTGTATTGTCTTCTGCAATGCCATTGTGTAAATCCATTTAGCTGCTGGAGGGCGCTGCCTCCTCCTTTGGCTTTTATTATAAATCATCTCTTTCCTAGATGGGAATAACTTCTACATCTCTTAATTATGTGCTTCAAATTTTTTTGGCTCCCTCTAAAGGATAATCAGTGTTCTGTATTTTGATGTCTCTGACAGCGAGCCCCACCATCAATAGGGTTCTCTATAAAGAAGAGGAACTTTTTTCAAGGCCTGAATTAGTATCCAGTCTAGGAAAAAATAAAAAGCTTCCAGGCAAATAAATGAACTTGGAATATTCCGATAACTCTTGGCCCTTTATCAATGTTTCTGAGTGAATGGACAAAGAAATTAATCAGGATTTACATTTATACCATTTTGGCTGCCATTTGTGTTCACTTCTTTTCCTGGAAATGAAAAATAAAAGTTTAAACATCGTGCTCAGCAAGTCAAATTCTGATTTCAGGAGACGGCTCTTCGTTGTGGCTTTGAACGACACGGATTTCCTCACAGCTCCGTTAGCAAATCTCTGCACCTAAGAAAGGTTCTTGAATATTCTGCTATCCACTGCCTTTTTTCCTGCATTCCTCCACCATGAGTTTTTGGCAGCAGAATTTCTAATCTCCGTGTTTAATGCTGTAGAGTACACTCATAAATCTGGTGTTTTTTCCGTATGATTTCGTGCTAGGAAAAATATGCAACATTAAGAAAGGAACCGCCTTTGCAAATTGGTTAGCCAGTAGCCAGTCATAGTCTCATTCTGGTTATTGGGATCCAGGTAACTTTGGTACAGCCTGGGGTTCAAAGGGGCCTCTGTGAGCCCCATGTTTCCTCTGAGATGAGTGAGGTGACACTGGACACCTCTGAGGCAATCTGGAGAAAGTTAATTACTTCAGGGAAATGCCAGGAAACTTATTCGAGGTCATCTACTGGTCACTTTGAGTCTCAACAGTGAATGGTCCAAATAATAGTTTAGCATTCTCCTCCTATAGTGCTTCATCTTGGTACCCCTGGGGAGATGTAATGATGAGGGAAATAACACAGGACACAGAGTCTTAAATTTTTTTCATCTCATAATGTCTGGAGACACTACCTAGATGGATATACCACCTTTTTTATGTCTCCTCACTTAAACAATTCAAGAAAGAGTTTCTAGCAAAGAAAAGAAATGCAGAGCTGATTATAAGCACCTGTGCATCTAAAATATCTCTTCATACAGAACCCAAACTTTAGAATGGACCCAGTGCTGTCAGGCATTCTTCAGGTGTTTAAAACTTCTCTGAAACATACTGGGGTTATATGTATAGACAGTCTACTTTCTCCAGTGCTTTGATATTTTATGGGTAGCTCATCCAAGGAGTGGACCACTAGACACATTCAGATGGAAATGGCCCTTGTCTGAACTTAGAGTGACGGGCCAGCAACTGCAATCTCCTTGAATCTCACTTGAACAAGTAATTCCAATGCCAAATATATTGGGGTTGAAAGCAAATATGATGCTGACAGATAACAGATCGTCTGTAACCTAGGGAGAGATTCCACTGAGTGTGATGAGAGACTTTGTGACTGCTTAAAGATTCCAGAAACCACTTTCTCCAACAAACAAGAAATCATCTTTTTAAAATGATGGGAACAAAAAAATTTTGAATTGAGAAAATGTTTCAACTTTCTAAGCTTGTTATATAATTTGTTTTATAAATTGAATCAAAAAGGTCTTTATCCTAGTAAGAATATAAAATATACATGCTGGAATTTAAAAAATTTGTTTTTGCTAGAAAATCAATAAAAGTATATTTTTGAGAACCTAAAATTATTATATTTAGAAAGTAGAACAAGAAGATAAAACTCATAAGCAATTTCACTACTCACATATAAAAACAGTGGAAAATTATATCAAAATAGATATATTTATTTCCATTGTCTTACATTTGTAGATTTGTGTAGTATATATAGAATTCAGAAATATTTAAATGCAAATAGTCTCTTTTATAAGACAATGGGATCTTAAAAAAACATTCTTGTCGTATGACCTTGCTAATATAGGTAATCTATATTAAATCCATTATTTTTATTCTTCTAGCATTTTTCTTTACATATGTATGTACAATATTTTTGCAATATGTTGAATCTGTTTTAAATTAAATAATACATCCTAAATATTTGTAAATAAATTGTTTGAAACGAATATTCTTTTCAACAGGATTTTTGATTGTCAATATAACTTATTAAGTTATCAAATATGTATGAGGGGAATCCTATTCATAGGCCCTATTTGATGTCCTCAGGATATGGCAGTGAATAAGACAGGGAAAGTCCCTTCTTCCTTTAGAGAGAGAAAAGCATATAAAAACAAACCAGCCAGAGATTGGTACTACTACAAAAAAGGAGATCTAGCGATCAGTACTATTATAAAAAAGAATTGAATATATTTAATGATGGAGACAGGGTCATGAGGATCTTATAGAGTGGGTTTGGATTCTAACTCAGATCCCCAACAGCAAAGTTTATCCTTTTAGCTATTATACTAATGCTATCATGATAGTAAGATTACATAGGGAAATAGAATGGCTGAGAAGAAAAGATGCCAAGTAAATTACATTTACCTTTGCAACAAAAAACTACTGAAGAAGGATTCCATCTTTCATTCTCTTCTTCTTTAATGGAAACTCCATTTTTAGCTAGGCACATTGTAAGCGAGTTAAAAGCCTATGTCCTCCAATCTCCTTTTAGGTGGCTGTTATCACGTGATCAAGTACAGATTGTGACATCTAAGTGGGAGAATTGTGAGGTTCTTCTGGGAAGTCGCCTTAAAATTTCAAGTAAGTGTTCCTCCTGTCAGTTGTCTCCTTTCTGTGACCCAAATGTAGATTTAATAGCTGAATCTTAAGCAATCATTTTGCACCATGAGGAAACATTTGGATTCCTGACACAGCATAGCAATCATATTAGTCCTACATTGACTACTTCCTAGCTTGTTTATGAAAGCCCTTTAAACCACTTGTTCAAGTTACTGTTATTTTAGATTTCCTATTACATGTAGAAAACCTAGTCCAAATGGACACAAATCCCTCTTTCAGAGATGGGATGGGAGACGGTCACCTACACAACACCCTTGGCTGATTATTGGTATGACTTTTAAGTGCTAATACATTTTAAAAAGCACAATTGGGAGAATACAGTTGGAAGAAATTTTCTACTCATTTTCTCTGTCACCATTTGACACTCAAAGGGAAACAAAAACTGCCTTTGATTGACCTAGTTTTTGTTTATGTCTCTGGTAGCTGTATGCAGGGTATTGGTGTTCTTCCACTGATTTTCTCTTCTAGATCAAACTCCTACTTCTGTGGTTTGGGAGATCCAGGGTCTCATGATTGACAACCCCCCCAGATTTGAGTGGGACAAGTTATCGACATTTAAAAAAGAATGTTCTGTTACCAAAAGAACAGAAAATGGACTTCAAGTTGGGAAGACAAACACATTTGAAATGGAACATTGAGGAAAGAAAGATACAGAATTAAGATGTTTTGGATAGAGAAAGAAAGTCAAACAGAAATACCTTTTTACGTTTTCCTAATTTTGCTAATGCGAGAAGTAATCTGTTACAAATTATTTTTAATACTTTTAGATTCAGCAGTGTGTATGGGGAGGCGGGGGAGGGAGAGAGAGAGAAAGAAACAGAGACAGAGAGAAAGTGTTAATTTAAATTAATTTAATTTTATGTTTACTTGGCTGGCTTAAGGGATACTTAGATATCTGGCAAAGCATTATTTCTGGTGTTCCAGAGAAGATTGGAGAGTGAGTAGGTGAACTGAGTGGAGAAGATCCTCCCTCTCTCAATGTGGGCAGGCTACCATCCTACTGGCTGGGGGCCTGAATAAAACAAAAAGTCAGAGAAAAGTGCATTCTCTCTCTGTCTGTCTCTCTCTCTCAGAACTGGGAAGCTCTTCTTTTGTCCTTGGACATCAGAACTCTAGGTTTTTCTGCTTTTGGCTCTCCAGGCTCAGCCATGATCATCTTCCCTGGTTCTGAAGCCTTCAGACTTGGACTGAGCCAGGCTTCTGGCACTCCAGAGTCTCCAGCATGCAAGCAGTCTGTCATGGACCTAGGCTCCATGATCATGTGAGCCAATTCCCTTCATACATTCTCTCTCATATATCAATATTGATATTTATATCTCTATCTCCTATTCATTCTCTCTGGAGAACTCTGACTAATACAGGGAGGTGGAGAGAGAAAATTTAAATATGAATGGCATAGTTATATTCAGGTTATACAAGTGAGGCAACATACTGTGAAATTCAAAACAAGAACCAATAATCAAAATTACAGATTACTTATTTATTTATTTATTTTAAAGATGTGGGGTACAGTTCAATATTAGGCATACAAGTAGTCATTGTATGGGTAAGGTTGGGGCCTCCCTCTCTTTGGTCCCCACTTTGCGTCGTTTGAGATCAGGTACACTTGTTAATGTTATGTCCCTGGCCCTCATTCCCCTGGCAGTTTCTGGCCACTGCCAATTCTTTTCTTATAGTATTATGGTAAGTGTTCAGGGTTTGCTTATGAGTGAAAATATATGGTACTCAGTTGTTTGTTTCTGAGATAAATCAGAGTATTATAGACTCTAAATCCATCCAAGTTGCTGTGAAGTACATAATTTTGTTCTTCTTTATGACTGTACAATATTCCATCATGTATATGTACCACTTTTTAAATCCAGTCCAGTTTCAGTGGGCAGCACAGTTGGTTCCATATTTTTGCTATTGTAAATAGTGCTGCAGTAAACATGCATGTGCAAGTATATTTTTTGTAGAGTGATTTAAGTTCCTCTGGGTATATTCCCAGAAGAGGGATTGCTGGGTCATATGGAAAGTCAATGTCTAGTTATTTTAGGAATCTCCACACTGTTTTCCATAGAGGTTCAACGAGTATGTATTCCTCTCAATGATGTACAAGCATTCCCTTTTCTCTGCATCCTCGCCAGCATCTGTTGTATTTTGTTTAATTAATGATGACCATTTTTACTGGGGTTAGGTGGTATCTTAATGTGGTTTTAATTTGCATTTCTCTGATGATTAGTGAGGCTGAGAATTTTTCCATGTGTCTGTTGGCTGCTCGTATGTCTTCTTTTGAGAAGTGTCTATTCATGTCTTTTGCCCACTTTTTAATGGGGCTGTTTGTTTTTTTTCCTTTCTGCACATCGAGTTCCTCGTAGATCCTGGATGTTAGGCCTTTGTCAGATATGCAGTTGGCAAATATTTTTTCCCATTCTGTAGACTGTCTCCCTGCTCTCTTGATGGTTTATTTTGCTTTGCAGAAACTTTTCAGTTGATGAGGTACCAGTTGTCTATCTTATCTCTTTTGGGGTTTTTATTAGGAATTGGTTGCTTATTCTGAATTCCGTTAAGAGTGTCTCTTGTATTTTCTAAGACTCTTAAAGTTTGGGGTTTTACATTTAGGTCTTTTATCCATTTGGGGTTGATTTTTAAAGTTACAGATAATTTAATGAAAACATTTTTATATACTTATCTGTGAAATTGGGATAAAATTATCTAGGGATCTAGATTACCACAACTAAATAAGATTTTGTATATAAGTGCTCAGATGATGACTGCTGATGTTTCTATTATTATTATTATTATTATTATTATTGATATTCTTTGGTTTTATAAAAATTCCATATGGCTGTCTTTATGGACATTAGGCATAGGACATCATTCTGCTCCTAACTAAAGTTTATAAAACTTAATTTACTTAGAAATATAGGAATTTTGCCTTATCATACGTCTTGAGAAAATACTACTTGTTTACTATCAGAGCTTAGTATAGCGTCTGGCACAGAGTAGTTATTCAATAAAAGTTTGTTAAGTGCAACTGAGCATATCGGGCTTCTGTTTTCTTCAGATGCCATTTTGAAAGGAATGTGATGAAGGATTAGCTCTTAAGATTGATTTGTCCTTCTCCAATATCTTTGTTAACAGAAGTTCCCTCAAAATGACCTTATATCCTGAATGTTTGAAAACCTAGTTTTGAATATCGATTCTCTTTTAAGTAATATTTTTTATAGTATATGCTTTCAGTCCATGACATGAAAAATTTCACATTCTTCATGAAACATTTTTTTTCTCCTTTTTAAAAAAACTCTTAAGTTAATTCCTGGTTTTTTTTTTTTTTGAATTGGAGTCTCACTCTGTCGCCCGGACTGGAGTGCAGTGGCCGCTGCCGGCCACCGCAGCCTCGACCTGCTGGGCTCCGGCGATCCTTCCTTTGCCTCAATCTTCTGAGTAGCTGAAATTACAGGCACGCGCTACCACATCTGGCTGATTTTTTGATTTATTGTAGAGATGAGGTCTCGCCAAGTTGCTCAGGCAGGTCTCGAACCCGCGGGCTCAGGCAATCCACTCACTTCAGACTCCCAAAGCGCGGGATTACAGGCTGAGCCACCGAGCCCGGCAGTTATCTCCTGTTAATATCATCTCAGTGAATACGGAAGTTGTCCCAATAAAGGGTAGACAGCGTTCCTAGCAAAATAACACGGCAATGATTTCTTCTTAAGTTATTGTTAAATGTTGCCACTAGATGGCAGCAGCAATTTGTCAATTACTATAATAAACTTACCCACTTCTATTTCCTTCAGTAAATGAAAGCTTACTAAGACAGTAGGCTTGGAAAAAGCTTTCAAAGTCTAAGAATAAATTTTGGAGAGCTGTGAAATTATATAGTTCTATGTGTTAGTGCCTAAGCACATTGATTCTATAGGAAAGAACCGGAGCTTTCTTTCATCAATGCTCTTAAGTTCATGACACTTCGAAATTTAAAATCATTGATCTACATTCACATTTGTATCTTTCAGGTCGTGAAACTAAAACACAGAGAAAACGGCATTCCTAGAAACACAGAAGAACTTTTGATCTCTTCATCAATCATTCTTATAGCTCCTTATATCATTATAATGAGAATAAAAAGGTTTTATAATATTAATGGCAAATATTTTTTCTAGTCTATTGTCAAGGCACATTCCTGTTGCTTATTGGTGGATTCTATACTCAGACTCCAGGTGGAGTCCAATATCTGGAACTTTGCTTCTCAGTGTAGGAGGGGAAAGAGGTCACTGGTTCTTATTAGCTTCTTTCAGGAGTGACGCTTACCATTTCTGTTCAAATTGGTTAAATCAAATTGCATGGCCGTGCCTACCTTTAGTGAGAAAAGGCACTACTTGGTAATGTTGAGATACGTTGGTGAAGCATGATGATCTTTATCACGTATTTATTTACCACCATTGAGAATTTATCCTCATTGATTAGCTTTGGGGTATATTTTCAGAACATACTACTCTCTACAGCATTTACCTTTGGAGATTTTAACTAGAGTTGTTAACTTTTCACTGTTCATAATGCCTATAGATTCCTCAATCTCTAATATTTTTAAGGAAGCATTTTTGATATGATAATCTTCTCAACCAAGTGTTCTCTCCATATTACCAGGTACATGTTAATTTGTTTATTGCAATTTTCTATGTTTTACCTTATTGGTTCTCAAATATAGCACTGATAGTTGGTAAAATATGAAATCTACAATCATGTGATCCATTTTTGCTTCAGCTATTAATTGCATGAATTTGCAATACAGTTTTCAGAATTAATTGTATATGATTATGACCAAATTGGTACCACATTTTTTTTCTTATTTTACCCTCTCTTCCTTCCTTCTTTCCTTCCTTCCTTCCTTTCTTCCTCTTTTTCCTTCTTTTGTCAGGGTCTCACTCTATCACTCAGGTTGGAGTGCAGTGGCACAATCCCAGCTCACCACAGCCTCAACCTCAGCCTCCTGAGTAGCTGGGACTAGAGGTGCATGCCACTAGGCCTAGCTAATTTTTTGATTTTTTTCATAGAGATGAGGTCCTGCTATGTTGCCTAGGCTGGTCTTGAAATCTTGACTTCAAGATATCTTCCCACCTTGACCTCCCAAAGTGCTGGGATTATAGGTGTAAGCCACTGTGCCCAGCCAGCTTTACTCTTAGTTTCAACTAAAAGTGTGAAACTTCTTTGACAGCATAAGGTGAGTGTTGTGTGATAAAGCCTGGCATAGTTTGTATCTTTCCTTCCTTTGCTAACTGATCCTTGTCCGGTAAGTCATTTAGGAAAAGGAAGAAAATAATTTCATAGTGTATACATATATACATCAAAGATATATCTAATACATTGATTTGTCTTGTGAATTTGGCATTTAACTTTAATCAAAAGTAATTATACCATCATGTCTAGAAAAGAATTATTTAGAAATTAGGTCTTTGTGGCTTCAGACAATGAATTTTTTAAAAAAGTCATAGAAATATATATTCTAGAAAATTATTAAAAACAAATATAAATAAGTAATTATGTGATAAGTAAAATAGGAATAATTAAAATATTAATTTTCATTTAAATCAGTAAATACAATTATAAAATAATTAGGAAATATACATGTATTTATGGAACAAACATTAACTTGTTCTTCAAAGAAGAAATATTTAGCCAACAATTAGCAAGACAGTAAAAGGGCCAGATGGATTCTAGGAGGATACAAGATGTATTTGTTTCCATGAAGAAGAGGCAGATTAGCATAGAAGAAAATATATAATATTTTAAAATTCAGGAGGTGAAGAAGACTTGAGAACTTTAAGAAAAGTACAATGCAACAAGGTAATGAATAGCAACATGGGGAGCATTAAAGAGAGAATTGACACTTCGAAAATAAAATTCATGTTTGAGAGTACTAATTTGAAAAGCTTGTAAAATGCAGAGAAAAAGAAACTGTGATTACAAAGATGAAATGCAACAATGATATAAAAAACATAGAACAGGAAGATTCACCAAAAGATATTGTGTTTGTCTTTGGGATAAGTCAGAACAATCAGGGCAGAAGGGTGATTGAGGCTATCGCATTTTTTCATGGGCTAATAGTCACATAGATAGATTTAATATTTTCATTATGTTTCAGAGAAAAATAAATTTAAAAAACCCCACATCTAGACAAATCCTAGAGGAGATTTTCAATTGTAAGGTTAATAAAATAATTCTTTAGTTATTAAGATAGTTAAATCTGCTACCCAAAAAGGGGGAAAATAAAATAATTCTCAATATTCTTAACAATTTTAACATAGTAAAATTAATACTGTTATTAAAATGAATAATTAATTAATACTATCATTTATCATTAATGTGATTAGTACTAATTACCAATATTAATACTGTCAAAACATAAAAATTAAAGAGGTTATGTATAAAGGTTTTTCAGGGGAGAAATAAAATGTTTTTTTCTATTTAAAGTCAACAGAGTTCTCAAAATGTAAGTCCTCATTATCAATGCTTTAAAGAATATAGCATCATGTTAAAAAATTAAAAACATAAGCAAACAAGCAAACTCCTCTAGAGAAGGAATGTTGTGTTATATGCAGAAGGACTTGCAGTTGGATGCCATTTTTGACTCTGTTTTGTCAGGATAATGTTATTTTCATTGGAGTACAACTTAACCCTAAAGTGTCTTGTTAAATTAGTTTTCCTCTTTTCTTGGCAACCAGAGATGAAGTTTAATGACCATTTAATACATCATCAGGAGTTGTTCTTTTCCAGTTCTTGCTTATAATAGTTAAATTCTACTTGTTTTAGAAAAAGTCACAGGAAAATTAATTTCTTTGGCCACATTTTTTAAGTACGATGTCTAAGGAAAATTCATTTTTCAAGATTTTTCACCTTGATTCTAGATATTAATGCAAAAGAGAGAAGGGGTAGGGATAGCTAAGGTTCCCTAGTGAACTTCCCTCTCTTGGGTTTCATCAACTTACAAAGGATACCCTGTAAAAGGAGTTTCCTTGTTTAGCCTGGTACTAGAGCAAATGCAACCACTATATCCAGCTAGAAACAAACATAGAGTTATCAGGAAACATCTCATCAGACTTATTTAGAATATGAAGTGAAACTTTAATTGCACTTTCTCTTAGCAGCCTCATTCCCAAGACATGGCACACTACTGGGACACAGTGCCTTCAATAACATCAAGAAAAAATGATGCAACCAGTTCAGGGAAATTTTGTCTAATTGACAATGACTTTAATTATGCTTTACACTAAAGTCTTCCAGTCTTTTTTTTTGGAAGAAGATGAAGAATAAAGCCAATGACCACAGTAAATTCTGACCCATTCTCTTTGTGACAGTAGCCATGTGAAAGGCAGGGATGACACCTGAGAAACTTGGTTCATTTTCACTTTAGTTCTTTTTTTCATCTTTAGAGAAGAGGGAGCCTATTAGAATATAAGTGGAAGATTTTAAAATAGTTTTCTGTTCTTTTTCTATCTGCTTTTTAACAAGCTCAAGAGAAAATACATTATTTTGTTTAATTAAAATAAACTATATGTTTCATTCATGTCAGGATCAGCATGATCTTCATCATTGTTGCATGAGTCAGCAAGATTTCAGAAGAGGTGATTCACGTAGAGATAGGTAAAAGTTCTGCAACAAGCTCAAAGTATAATCACTTGACTATAAAATAGGACAGAGATGCTTTAGCAATATAGTAAGGGGGAAAAATAGTACTGAATTCAGTTGACATCCATGCCTAAGCCACCTGAGTGATTTCCTTGCTAAGGAAATGTTATCATAGGCTGGCTACTGGTATCCCAGGGCTCTGAACATGAGAGCTGATTGAGACTCTTACTCTGTGTGGTTTGGCGTGTATGAAGCACTGTATTCTATTCTAAGCACTGAAGGAAACAGAGAAACTGAGAAAACAAAATGTGTCTAGAGGGATAGAAGTCTTGGGAAGTTGTAGAAACTGACTGATAAGGAAAGGTTGAAGAGCTTTGGATGATTGCCAAGTGGAAGACTGAAATACAGTGTGATGATCCTCAAGGAGTTATGAGACTCTTGAAGAGGTTTGAGCAAGAGGTGAGTGTGGTGAGGGAACATTTAGACTAGCCACATCATCTGGCCTTTTAATTCTTCTGAACCAAAGGCACAATGTAAAATGTGTATTGCTGTCCTCAAAGGAGACCTTGTAAATGTCAAGCAATAGATCTCATGTTAGAAAAATGATGGAATGGTGCCTAGCATAAGTATGATGTTGGACTCCAATATTCCTGGGCCAATACAAAATTTTAAAAGTAAAATGCAATTCATTTTCTGAACACTAATATATTTATCCTTTCATTTTAAGTAGTTGACAATTCTCTGAAATCAAAGGGCAAGAGTTTTAGTGACATATAATGAATTAAGTCACTGAGATTAAGAAACATAAGATGAATGAAATAAAATCACCCTATGGGGGTAACAGAAAGATATATAGGGGCTAAAAAATTTGAGCTCTTTTTCAGATTTTTTGTTTTCTTTTGCATATTTTGAGATCAAAGGAATTGTGAAGACATAGAAACCATTCTTGAAACATTAAAAAGGAAGGAGTATAGTCTTTCTTTGGACAAAGTCCAGATGTGGAGTTCATGTTTGAAATTTGACAGACACATGTTCCAAGCTCACCTCTACCAATAACATGCTTTATGAATGAGAGTTGAGCCTCAATATTCCTCCTATATTAAATAGAATAATAATATTTAGTTTGTAGGATTGTTAGAGGAATTAACCAATATGATAACACTATTAATAATTATTGAGCACTCATCTACATGTTCAGTAAGACTCTACTGTATGTCATGCATTTATTATGTCATTTAATCCTCACAACACTTACAAGGTAGGTATTATCATTGTTCTTCCAGTTTCACAGATGAATATAAGTAACTTTTCCAGGGTCAACAGAGACTGACTTCAGAGCATTTGGAGAACAGGCATTTAGCCTTAGGTTTTAATCATAAAGTGCACAGCATATGGCCTAGACATGAGCAGCTACTCATTTTCTTTCCAGTTGGGCTCACTTCCACTCTCCTGCATCACTTCACCAGGTGTGCGTTCACCTGGTGGATTCAGGTAAGGTTCATTGAAGTGGGAGTTACGAAGCATCTATTCTGGAACGGACTCTGCCAATTATTAGGTATGAGACCTTGGGCAAGCTGCTCCTTTTTAGTAGACTTCTGTTTTTTCCTCTAAGTATGGATGGATTTCTTTAGAGTCCTAACATGTCTTAGTTTCAGGTCTGCTATTTTGCACTGGTGTATATCTCACTTTTGTTTCCTTGGTGATATAGTGCAATTATGCATAGCACTCACCCAGTTCCTGGTATATTTTTGCTGTGTCTCAGTTTTGAAGTCATGTTTCCTAAATCTATTTTGAATCCTTTGTTTTTCTTCTAGTGGAAACCAGAACCAGTCAATGGCTGATGAAAACCACACAAGAGTCACAGAGTTCATTTTCATAGGCTTGAATTACAACCCCCAGTTGCAGGTCTTCCTCTTCCTGTTCTTTCTTAGTTTCTATGTCATCAATCTAACTGGAAACTTGGGCATGATTGTTCTCATCCGGATTGATTCCCGCCTTCACACACCCATGTACTTTTTACTCAGCCACCTGTCCTTTGTGGACATCTGCTTCTCCTCGGTCGTGAGTCCCAAGATGCTCACTGACTTCTTTGTGAAGGGGAAAGCCATCTCTTTTCTGGGCTGTGCTTTGCAGCAGTGGTTCTTTGGTTTCTCTGTGGCAGCAGAGTGTTTTCTTTTGGCATCCATGGTCTATGACCGCTATGTGACCATCTGCAACCCATTATTGTACTCAGTTGCCATGTCCCAGAGACTCTGCATCCAGCTGGTGGTGGGTCCTTATGTCATTGGGTTCATGAACACCATGACTCACACAACAAATGCTTTTTGTCATCCTTTTTGTGGTCCTAATGTCATCAATCATTTCTTCTGTGACATGTCCCCTCTACTTTCTCTTGTTTGTGCTGATACCAAGCTCCCTAAGTTGGTGGTTTTTATTGTGGCTGGAGTGGTGGGAGTCTTCAGTGGCCTGACTATTCTGGTCTCCTACATTTACATCCTTACGGTCATTCTGAGGATTCGCTCTGCTGATGGGAGGCGCAAAGCCTTTTCCACCTGCTCTTCTTAACCTGACAGCTGTCTCCATCCTGTATGGCACACTTTTCTTTATTTATGTAAGGCCTAGTGCAGGTTTCTCCCTGGATCTCAATAAGTGGTGTCTGTGTTTTACACAGCAGTGATTCCCATGCTGAACCCACTTATCTACAGCTTGAGAAACAAGGGGGTCAAAGGTGCCATCCACAGGACTGTCGCTAAGAGGAAGTTTTGCAGGGCCTGAAATCTCATCTAGAAAGGAAATTGGAGAGATAGAAAATTAACAGGACAGACTTATTGTGTGGCTTCATAAGAATTCAGGACACTTGCAAGTGTTTGGGGGCTGGTTATCATTCTTTTTTTTTTTTTTTTTTTTAGTTGGAGTATCACTCTGTTGCCCAGACTGGAGTGCAGTGGCACGCTCCCGGCCACCGCACCTCAACCTGCTGGGCTCTGGCTATCCTTCCGCCTCAGCCTTCCAAGTAGCTGGAACCACAGGCACGCGCTACCACACCCGGCTAATTTTTGATTTATTGTAGAGATGAGGTCTCTCCAAGTTGCCCGGGCAGGTCTCGAACCGCAGGCTCAGGCAATCCACTCACCTTGGGCTCCCAAGCGTGGGATTACAGGCTAAGCCACTGAGGCCAGCGGTTATCATTCCTTTATTCATTTATCCGTCCAATTGTTCTTTCATTTAGTCAGTGTGGAATCATAAGCTGTGTATGTGATCTTTTCTCATACCAGTACACAATTCAAACTCACAGTCCATTTAATTTTACTTTCCCAGATGCCTCACAATCCAATTATTTTTAAAAAAGGCTTTATTTTATTATTTAATTTTAGTTATTATTTTTATCATTCTGCTAATGTATTTTCTTTTATTGCTGGCTCCTTGAGGTTGGAATATCAAAATTCAGTACTGTAAGTTTTGCACTTACATCCATCTCCCATCAGTAGGAATCTGTGAAAAATGATGTGGGATTTTATTGTTAACCTCATGAAAGGAATGAAACTCTTGGCTGTACACATCAAGTTTTTTGTGGTGGCCCTGACACAAAGGACCACATATATCTCATGAACAGAAAACAGATCTGTTTTGAACTTTATGACCAATGAGGTGGCTCACAGAGACCATGTATGGCAATATAACGACTTGCATGCATCTCTAATGAATTTCATACCTGAAAGAACTTCTGATAAAATGAGGTAAGCCTGTATTTTCTCAGGATCAGATTTTCTTTTTTTTTTTTTTTGTTAAAATAATTTTTTTTTTATTTTTTTTTATTTTTTTTATTATTTTATTTTATTTTATTATGTTATTGTGGGGTACAGTTAGGGGTTAGGCATACAAAAATATTTCGTTCAGGTACGCTTGTTGATAAGAGGTGTCTCCCCATCCTCAGATAGATACCCACCACCATTAATCCCATCCCCCTCACCCTCCCCCCCCGCCCCCAGTTTCCCACCACAGTCAGACATTTTCTTGTGGTAATACGTTGGATGATCAAGGTCTACTAGATGAGTGAGAACATGTGATACTTAGTTTTGTGTTTGTGTGAGAGGTCACTCAGTATTATGGACTCTAGTTCCATCCAGGTTGCTGCGAAATATTTTTGTATGCCTAACCCCTAACTGTACCCCACAATAACATAATAAAATAAAATAATATAAAAAAAAAAATAAAAAAAAAAAGAAAGAAAGAAAGAAAGAAAAACCTCTAAAATGGCACACTCTTAAAGAGGTTGTTTATTTGTAAATAGACTAGATTAGATATCAAGTTTTTATGGTATTTAGATTCCATTAGCAATATTTAAAAGAGTGAAGAGTCAGTTTT
>CAUYQG010087458.1:0-47214 GCA_963574415.1 Tarsius wallacei
CTACCACGCCCGGCTGATTTTTTTTATTTATTGTAGAGATGAGATTTCGCCTGCCCAGGCGGGTCTCGAACCCGCGGGCTCAGGCAATCCACTCACCTCAGCCTCCCAAGGCGCGGGATTACAGGCTGAGCCACCGAGCCCGGCTTCGAATATTTTTAAAACACTAACACTGAGTCAGGTTCTGTGCAAGCAGTACTTGGGCCCCGAACCACTCTGCAATGGGGTCTCTCTCTCTTTTTTTTAGATGAGGGAGCAAAGGCTTAGAGAGACTATGGCCGTGCGTTGCCAAGGGCATGCTGCAATCGAGCCTTCTAGCCAGGAGGGTCTACGGGGAACAGTCTCCCACTGGCACGTCTCCCTCCGGCCCCCCAGCAGTGCCGGCCTCCATCTGCACCTCATGCACACATCGGAACAGCTCCCAGTGGAAGGCAGTAAGGTGATTGGCGACATCCTCTGGCTCCACCCGGTGGATCTCTGTATCTCCAGGGGAGACCTGGATCTCTTCAGGGAGGGGCACCTGGTGGCAGGAAGAGGCATAGATGCTGAGCTCCAGAGGCAGGGTGAAGGATTGCTCACAGACCTCCCGAGCCCTGGGTCCTGGCCAAGGCCTCATGAAGGAGTTCTTACCAGGGCCTCATAGCTGTCCCGTGTACAGGCAAACAGGTGGCTGTTGATGCCCAGTGTGGTGAAAACACAGTCCTCAGTTGGCTGGAGAAGGACTTTCTCTGTAGGAGAACAAGCTGCTGAGCCTCTGCCCGACACCTGTACCCTCACAGCCCGGCCCCGTCACCATCCTGTCCAGAAACTCCTAATCCCACACTGCCACATTCTAGACTAATATTATCACCATTCTATGCCATATTTGTCTGAAATTTGTCACCTAATGATTTCTTTTGCATTTATAACCTCTTTTTTTTTTTTGACTCCGAACATTCTTTCACAGCCCTTCTGTTACTCAGTTGTCCTTGTGACATTGGAAAGGCAGGAATTTTTTTCCCACCTTAGAAGAAAATAAGGCTGCAGCTCCATTGCTGGCTTTCTGCCTTCACACAGGGATTAGAGACCCACCCTGTGTCTTTGGCCTGAAAAATGTAGCATCCTTAGGTGCACAGGGAAGTTAAAGGACCAGCACACAGTCCCCAGGTGAGGGAGAGGCAGCCCCCAGGTCAGAACCCAAGAGTCCTGAACTCGGGTCCCCCCCAATTTTAATGTGCATAGGAATCCCCAAGGGTCTTGCTCCAATGCAGATTTTCACCCAGTAGGTCTGGGGTGGCACCTCAGATGCTTTTTTTATTTTGAGTTGGGGTCTCACTCTGTTGCTGAGGCTGGAGTGCAGTGGCACAATCATGGCTCATTGCAGCCTCAACCTCCTGCGCTCAGATGATCCTCGGGTCTCAGTCCCTCAAGTAGCTGCAACTTCAGGCACCACGCCCAGCTAATTTTTTTATTTGTTGTAGAGATGAGGTCTCACTAGGTTGCCCAGGCTGGTGTTGAACTCCTGGGCTCAAGCAAGCCTCTCCCTTCAGCCTCTCAAAGTGCTGAAATTATAGGCGTGAA
The DNA here is from genome assembly GCA_963574415.1 of Tarsius wallacei. Lineage (NCBI taxonomy): Eukaryota > Metazoa > Chordata > Mammalia > Primates > Tarsiidae > Tarsius > Tarsius wallacei. Next base: position 1,558 of record CAUYQG010087458.1, read on the forward strand.
CCACTGCACCAGCCCAGATGCTACATTTTGAAAAAGATAAGGTCTTGCTATGCTGCCCAGGCTGGAGTGTAGTGCTATTCACAGGCACAATCATTGTGCACAACAGCCTTGAACTCCTGGGCTCAAGTCATCCTCCTGCCTCCTGCCTCCTGCCTGAGTAGCTGGGACTACAGGTGCACACCACCGCTCCCAGCTAGATGCTGCATGTTTAACAAATTCCCCAGTGATGCACACGAAGCTGGTGCCAGGACCACACTTTGAGTAGCAAGGGGCTAGAATTCAGTCTTTACCCCAGGCCCAGGGAACTGAGCTTGCGAATTTCTCAACTCTTCAAGCATCAGCCCAGTTCTTTTTGACCCTCACCTCCTGAGGAGGCCACCGCTACCAGGATGAGGGAATCCTCACGCCCTGCGGGCTCCTCCGAGTACTGCAGTTTCTCCGTCACAGAGCCCAGAATGTCCTGCACAGATGCTGAAAGGCGGCTGCGTATGGTCACATAGGAGTGGTCAGGCATGTAGACCCGGCAGAAGACTGGACGGAGACAGGAAAGCGGTTTTTCAACAGAGGGCAGAGCGGCAGCACTGGCACAGTCCCCTCCAGGAAGGTGCTGTAAAAGGTTCTGGTTCCACTAAACAGGGAGACTCCACTGAGGGTCCCCAGAAACCCCACATGTCCTTCTGAGCCACTCAGGATGCCGTGCCCCCTCTAATTCCCACACTCACTTTCATCAGAGCCCCGGAAGGCCACTCGGGTCTGCAGACAGGAGTCTATCCGGCGGAAGTGGCGGAAGAGTGGTTTCACCTGCTTGCTGGGCGGTTGGCTCTCCTCTGGAATCCTGGCATGGACAAAGCCGGGCATCAGAAAGCCGTGCTGGGCATACAAAACATCAAGCAGGCAACATCAAGCAGGAATATCAGAACTGAGTCAAGTGTGCATCAGCACCCATTTCAGAAGGTTGTTAAGGGGATCAGAAGAGAGAACAATGACCAGCATCAGACAACCGTCCAAGTGACCGAAATCAAATACCACTTCTTCCATGAATTCTTTTCTGAACCATGCTACCCGCCAGGAAAGGTCACTTTCTTGCCTCAGTTGCTGTAGAACACTGGGATATTTGTTTATGTTTGTGTCTTATCTTTTCTATGAGATTGAGAGCTTTTGAGGATGGTCTTGGTTCATACTGTTTGTTTTTTCATCCTTTAGGGCCTAGCACATTGCTTGGCACCTGGTAGGTAGTAGGTCATCAGCAGTTTGCTGAGTTTTGCCAACAAGGACTTCACAGTCTGGGAAGGAGACAGACATGCACACAGCTATTTCTAACATGAGGCAGGAGGTGTTGGTGACATAACAAAGGTACAAGGAGCATGATGTTGGCATGGGGGAGGGAGAAAGCTATTTCTAAAAGGAGGATATGGGAAGTTTTCACTGAGAAGATGGCATTTGACCTGGGCCTTGAAGGACTACAAGAAGGGAAGGGGGTGGGAGGGAGGTATTTTGGGGTGGATGGTATAACCGACAGCAGGAAGTTGGAAAACACAGGAGTTGAGCAAATGGTGGGGTGTATAGGGCGTGTCATGGGTGGAGGGGGATGTAGGAGATGAGATGGGAAAGAACAGCAGATGGCAGACAGAGTGGTGAGTGCCACACTGGGATGTTTAACTTTGTCCTGGAGACCTGGGGAGCAGGGGTGCTTTTGGAACAGGAGTGTGATGGCAACATTTGTGTAAGCTAGAAAGATCTCTCTGGTGTCAGCACAGAGAAAGGAGAGAAGACGCAAGACCATAAGGTCTGGGTGGGAGGCTGTGGCGATAATCCAGGTGAGAGCTCGGCCTGCTCACTGGTTTTTATTTATTTATTTATTTATTGTTTATTTTTTGAGTGGAGTCTCACTTTGTTGCCCAGGTTGGAGTGCAGTGGCATGCTCACGGCCACTGCAGACTCGACCTGCTGGGCTCCTTCTGCCTCAGCCTTCCAAGTAGCTCAAAAAACAGGCGCGTGCTACCATGCTCGGCTTATTTTTTCAGTTATTGTAGAGACGAGGTCTCACCAAGTTGCCCAGGCTGGCCTCGAACTCCTGAGCTCAGGCAATCCTCTCGCCTTGGCCTCCCAATGTGCTGGGATTGCAGGCTTGAGCCATTGTGCCTGGCCTTGCTCACTGGTTTTTAAATAGCCATAAATACGCACACACACACACATACACACACACACGCCAGACACGGTGGCTCACACCTTTGGGCGACCGAGGCGGAAGAATTGCTTGAGCCTAGGAGTTTGAGACCAGCCTAGACAACATAGCGAGACCTATCTCTACAAAAAATAGAAAAATTAGCTGGGTGTGGTGGAGTGTTCCTGTAGTCCCAACTACTTGGGAGGCTGAGGCAGGACTGCCTGAGCCCAGAGGGGCTCAAGGCTACAGTGAGCCGTGATCATGCCACTGCCCTCCAGCCTGAGTGACAGTGAGATCCTGACTCAAAAAATAAAAAATAAAAAATAAATAAAAATATATAAACTTAAAGTCAAAAGGTTATGGCAAAAAAGTAGTTTCCTAATTGTTGTACTACAGCTTGCAATGATCTCAGTTCTCGAGGGTCTTGACATCTATTGTATTGGTGGGTGGAAATGCCATGTAATGGCCTGATGTTGCTCATCTCTCCCCAGCTCCACATTCAGTGAAATCAGCCATGGTGAGAAAATTTACACCACAGGAATCAGTAAAAGCTGCAAATCAGGGCTCTCTCCCCTGAAGTGCTGGCTGCTGGATTATTACCAGTACACTGCTGGATTGACAGATTCACGGATGGGAAAATGGACAGAAAAGTGACTGGAGACGGTGCTTTGTGCTACCCTCCAGTAAGGCAAGAGAAAGAAACGGAAATCAAACAATCTTGGAGCCAAAGGCCAGAGGCAGCCCCTGCAACACAGGAACTTGAGGACCTCTTTCTGTCCCTTCCCCCACCCATTCCCCCTCACTTTAGCTCCGCTGTCTCCACAAGCTGGTGCAGCCTCAGGGTGTCCTCTCGGAGGTCCTGGTAAAGGGACTCATCCTTCATGATGAGCAGGTACAGATCCTGGGGAGAGGAGGACAGAGAAGATGAAGGCAGAGGACTCATCCCAAGGACCACCCTCTCCAAAAGCTGGGCAAGGTCTCCATGCCTTTGAGCACAGAAGAACCATATAAGCTAAGGCCTACTGTCTCTTTTCTTCCAGGTACCCAGCTTGAGGAATATGGCTCCTTTAAAGCAGCCCCCTTCTGGAGCTAATGGCCTGCTTATCCCCACTTCTCTTCCCCCAAGCCCACCTTGATGATGTGGCCAGCCCCCTCTTCCTCCTGCAGCAGCCCCTGGTAGGTGTCCAAGAAATGGAGAAGCATGGCTAGACAGGCCTGCTTCCGGCCCAGCCCCTCGGGGCCCTCCATGCCCCCTGCCCGAACAAAGCTGACCCCTAAGTCAAGAAAAATCCCTGGGAAGGAAGACCTAGGAACTGAGAAAGATGGAAGGTTAAACTGCCCCTGAATATTCTCTAGATTTGGGGCCAGAGAGAAAGGAGGTTTAGGGGTCCTGGAGCCAAGATTTTCTCAGGCCCCAGCCCAGGTTTTTGCTTAGAGTGGGTAATGGTGGCACCCACTTGACCACTTGACCTCCTGCCTGTTCGATTTTCACTTGAGCATACCATGCCCAGACTATCCAACCTCTGGCCAGTCCAGGGCCTGGAGCTTACTGTGTGGCTGATTAAAGCCGACAGTGCTTACCGCAAACCTCACTATACCTCACTGCAAGGCCTGATGTTCCTAAGAGAGCCTATGACATTCTGCTCAGTGGTCTGACATTTACAATTAGGTCCTAAAATAACTCAGTGAGAGGCCCTATGCTTACATGAGACCCTATGAATAGCCCAGCCAGTGGCGTGTCTCTAGCAGACCCTACTGTTTACATCAGAGCCTGTAATAACTCATTGGGCAACCAGATGTTTAGAGCAATAATTCAGGGGGGCAGAGAGGCACCCCTAATAGAGTAATAACACCCTACGTTTGTACAGGGCCCTGCAGTCTCCAAAGCACTCCCACATCTGCTGTCGGGTTGATCTTCACGGCAGCCCTTTGGTGAGGCAGGACAGGTGAATTTTACCTCCATTTTACAGAAAAGGAAACTGTGGCCCCAGGAGGTTAGGTGACCTGCCTAAGGTCACACAGCTGGCGAGGAAAAAGCTGGGGCTGAAGCCCAGGTGTGTTTTCTTCTGACCTCCCCTTTTACAGGCTCCACAAAAGGATATTACTGGTGAAGCTCCTGCAGAAATTTCTCCGTCGGGAGGAAGAGGGAATGGGTGAGGACGATGTCATCCAGCAGGATATCTGTGGAGATCAGTGGGTGCCATAGGTATCAGGAGGGCACTTCCAGAGCCAGACTGGAAAGGCAATACCTCCCTCTCTGGGCCCCGAGGGCAAGTTCTCTTTAGCCAGGCTGGAGCCCCAGCCACCTGCCCAGTCATGCTCTGCACACGCGCACACATGTGTGTCAAGGTTCTGGGCAGCCGCTGCGGGGGTGGGGTTGGCAGCTGCTAAGGCAGCTGAAGGGAAGGGGGGGCGTCCCTTCACTGGCCATGTGTACTTCTCTCCAATGTATGTGGGAAGTTGGTCAGAGAACACACCAAGCTTGAGATCTGCCCAAAAAAAGAAGAAGCCTACAGAAGAGTCTCTAGACAAATAGAACTTCCAAACACAAGGGTTAGCATCAGTGGGGGTGTATGTGTGTGTGTGTGTGTGTGTGTGTGTGTGTGTGTGTGTGTGTGTATCCCCCTACCCCTCCCTCCTCCCTGCCTAACAGCTTTGAGTACCAACTAGGCAGGTGAGACTCAGCCCCATTAAAAGAGAGAAACTGCCATCACTTTGATCCTAGAGCCTTTAAATAGAAACCCTGTGTCCTTTGGGTGCCCAGAGTCAGAAGGGTTAATGATGGAATGGTGAAGGGGAGTGGCTCCTCTCACCACCCCTTTCCCCTCCACACCCCTGTCTGGGCCTGGCTCAGCCAGTCAGCCAGGTACAAGGTCGCCCTGACTTGCAGCCAGCCCGGGGGTGGGGCAGGGCCACCTGGCACACACAGACAGGCAAGGTGCAGAGAGGGAGCCAGGTGTCCTTACCAGGACAGGTTAGGGCCAGGTCCCCAGGAGGCACTGCCCCAGGACAAAACCAAGGCTGCCAATGGCCCTTGGCTCCCCATTCCCTGGTGGCCAATTCTAGCCATGAGGTGCAAGAAGAGAACCAATGCCTTGTCTACTTTAAAGACTTCATTCCACAAGTGAGAAACTGAGGCCCAGAGCTGAGGGGCTTCCCTGGAGCTGGAATAAAAACCAGAATCCCCAGTCTTTGTTATTTTCTCAAAGGGCTGGAGGCAAGCCGAGTGTCAGGGGAGAACCTAGTGGTCAGATGGGGCTGCTTAGACGTTTGAGGCTTTGGCTCAGCGTAGGGTACCTTCTGCAAGTTCCCTCCTCCCACACACCCTGGGAGGAAACCAAGATGGCTTGAGAACATTGGCTTTATTGGAGAACATCAGAGTGGCAGCGATGCTGATTCTCATTCACTCTGGGACTGGTTTGGAGTTTCCCAAACCAGTTCCTGTGGGAATCTAGCCTGCCAGATAATATGGGTGACAATTCAGGAGTCTTACCCAAGGGAGACTGAGTGGAGTGTGTGGCACCAGGCCTCTGTGGAAGGGGAAAGATAGTTTCTCTCTTTTCCTCCCTGCCTGGCTCCATACTGTGTTCTTAAAGTGAGCAGAGAGTCCCAGCTCTAGCCCTCAGCTCCGGAGATGGGGATGAGGAACAGAGGTGCCTGATATCCTTTCTAGACTCTTTTTCTCACAGAGCTGAGCCGGAGTAAAGGAAGAGGAACACGGGGCAGAGTGGGGCGTGGTGGGGGTGCCAGAGGGGCCTCAGTTCGGCGTCTGTGTCTTCCATGATAGGCTCTGGTCCAGTGCACAGCCTCCCAGGGAATGTGTCACGGAGACAAGGTGCGTGGTGTAGGTGGGAAGTTATGGTTAGGAGAGCTGTGCGTGTCTGATATTTTTCTAATTAAAGCCAAAAGGTGTCAGCTCCCCAGGGCGACTACAGCCTGAGCCAAAGGAAAGGACCCAGGGCTGGAGAAAAATCTTGGAGAGTGGAGCCCCACTTCACGCACCTAAGTTGGGGTTCCTTGCAGAGACCTAAGAGCAAAGTGGGAAAGGGCCCATGGTTAGGGCCTCAGCTCTCGCTCCCAACCCTCACACCCTCCTGGGCTTAGCATGATGCCTAGAGCCAGACCCATGAGACCCCCAAGCCTTCTAACTCAGCCACTAATCGGCAGTCTGGGGCCTCGGTTTCTCCAGGGCTGCTTAGTAGGGGTGCTGGTAGGGAGTGGTGAAATGGTATCATCGTTGAGGGAACAAGCCTCTCAGGGTGTGGTTATTATTTCTTAACGAGGCCGTGTGCTGAGGCCTGCCACTGGCAGGGTGGGAGCCAGAGAGGCTCAGAGCCCAGTGGATGCTGCAGGGTCTTGGTGCCTGCTCAGTCACCTCCCTCTTAGCAGACACCCTCCAAGGGCACCCCCACGTAAAACGCTATCCCCCCACCAAACTGCTAAGGACAATGCATCTCTTCACTCAAGCCCCAAAGGCAGCCTGGGCCCTGTGCCCGTCTGGCACTGCCCTGCTTAGTGGGCTTCTAATCAGAGTCCCGGACTCCCGTGAAGGTTTTCAGGGCTGGGGCACCTCTGGAGGGTGGCATGGCTGCGCCGGGCAGCTTCCATCTTGGCCCTAATCTGGGGCCACAGGACGAGGTTGTCATCAAGGACTCATGGGCGTCTGTAGCTACAAGGTCCAGGGAAAAGCAAGGGAGGCTTAAGGAGAGGAAGAGGCTCAGTTTCTCCTTTGGCCGTGGGTGAGGCTGCTTCAGGGGGGAAGGTGGACACTGCCGCTCCTCTTCCGCTGGAGGGGCTAGCCTCAGCCAGGCCCCTACCCCACCTCCGCGGACCATGCGCCCCACAGCCCAGCCCCGGCACAGCGCCACCCCCACGCTCCAAGGGCAAGGAAGAGGAGCCAGGGGCACCCCCGTGCTCCGGGATGGATGAGCCCGCCGACTCCTTACCTGAGGCGGCGCTGTCCCTGGTGGCCCCACCGGCCAGGCGCTCCAGAACCCGGTCCAGAAGATGCTCCGGCCGCTCGGGGGCGCCCAGGGGGGCCCAGGGCGGCGAAGTCAAGGGCTCGCCCGGGGACAGCTCGTCCGAGGAGTACGAGGAAGGGGAGCGCAGGGGCCCCCCTCCCCCGAGCGGCCCGGGCCCCGGCACCTCCTCCAGCTGCAGCCAACAGGGCCCCCCGCTGCCGGGCTCCTCCACGACTCCCGCCGGCTCTCCCCCTTCCTCCTCGGGGGGCGGCTCCAGCCCCGGCTCGGCGGGGGGCTCCCGGAGGAAAGCAGGGAGCAGCAGGCGAGACACGCTCTGACGCCGCTGCAGCGGCCGCGGTCCCCCCGTTGGACCCCCGCCCCCGCCAGGGCCCCCGCCCCCGCCAGGCCCGCCGCAGCCCCCCGGACCCCCGCCGGGACCTCCCGCCACCGCTCGGCCCGCCAGCTGCGACGTCTGCTTCTTCAGAAATTTCTCCAGTGGCTTCATGCCCCCCCCGCCCCTCTCCCAGGGGCCGCCGGGGGACCCAGGTGTCCCAGGCGCGGGCGGGGGGGGCGGGGACACGATGCTCAGAGCTGCCAGGCGCCGGAATGGGGGCCAGAGGTGCCCGAGGCTCGCTGGCCAGAGTCCAGTGGCCAGTGGCCGGTGGAGGTGCCAGGGGCGAAGGAGTGCCCGCCCTCAGCAGCCCCCCATGCCGGCTGCCGCCGCACGCAGCCCCGAGGGTGGGCAGGCTGCGGGCCGGTGCCCCGGCTCTGCGCTCCTGGGCCGGGCTGCGGCGAGAGGCAGCGGGCGGAGCGCAAGGCTGGGAAGACGCGGCGGCGGCGGCGGCGGCGGCTGCGCTCCTGGCCGGGGGAAGGTGGCAGAACTGAGACCGCGCCCCCTCCTCCAGTCCCCGCCCAGTCCCCGCCTTTGCCCTTCCTGGGCCCGCCCCCGGGCCGCGCGAGGCTTGAACTCCGGCGCCAGGGGCTGACCGCGAGGGAAACAGCAAGAGACCTGGGTTCAGAGCGGAAATTAGGAGCAAAGGTGAGATAGGGATGTACCAATGGAGAGGGATTCCTAGCTCAAGAGATTCCTGGGTCTCAGAATCATTTCAAAGAGCAGGACAGGTCCGTGTCCTGTACTCCTTAGCTCACCAACCTGTGTACCCAGGTAAGGCCTTCAAAGACTGCTGAACCCCACGTGTGCATTTTCACCATACTCACAGGAATATGTGGCCTTTATCTTTCTTCAGAAGGGCTGGAAAGCCCTCTTGGGTGGATTGGCACTGGCCCTGGGGGCGGTGCCCATCTGCCCTCTCTGGTAGGACACAATATGTGGTGTGGACCTGGCCTGTAAGGCAGGTACTGGCAGGCAGGTAGGAGCCAGGCAGGGAGCAGCAGGTTGTGGCAGGTCTAACTGGGGTGAGGAGGAGAAAGTAGCCCAGCTGGCAGCAGGAAACAGGGCCATGGAGACAGGTGACAAGCCCCAGAACTACCAACTAACATCATCAAGCACGGAGTCCAGAGCGTACATAGCCATGGAGTGGGGAAAGTGGTGCCAAATTAGCACTCCAAATAATCCTTACTCCTTTTTTTTTTTTGAGTTGGAGTCTCGCTCTATCGCCCAGACTGGAGGGAGTGCAGTGGCACGTTCCCGGCCACCACAGCCTCGACCTGCTGGGCTCCGGCGATCCTTCCGCCTCAGCCTTCCAAGTAGCTGGAAACACAGGCGCGTGCTACCACGCCCAGCTTATTTTTTGATTTATTGTAGAGATGCGGTCTCGCCAAGTTGCTCAGGCGGATCTCGAACCCGTGGGCTCAGGCAATTCACTCACCTCGGCCTTCCAAAGCGTGGGATTACAGGCTGAGCCACTGAGCCTGGCTACTCCTTTTTGTTGTTGTTGAGTCAGAGTCTCACTCTGTCACCCAGGCTGGAGTGCAGTGGCAAGCTCATGGCCACTGCAGCCTCGACGTGCAATGCCCAGCTAATTTTTTGATTTACTGTAGAGACGAGCTTTCACTATGTTGCCCAGGCTGGTCTTGAAGCCATAGGCTCAGGCAATTCTCTCACTTATACCTCCCAGAGTGCTGGAATTACAGGTGTGAGCCTCTGCGCCTGGCTAATCCTTACTCCTGATGCCCATGCCAGGAGCACAGTGTCCTTAAGGGTACACCGCCCTGGAAGGAAAAGGAGGGTATAAAGACACCCTAGGCGTGAGCACATCCAGGTTAGGTTTACTAGGGAGTGGCACAAGGTTCCAGATGAGTTGAGGCTCCCTGGACAGTGCCCCACCCCTGTTTACTGTACACCAACCAGGCAGGGACAGGAATGCTAATGGCTGGGAGTGGTGGTAAAACAGGGTGTGTACCACATAGTGTGTCACTGTGTGTGCATATCTGGTCTCATGTGCTAGAGCATGTGTTCATAGAAATAAAGCTTTGTACACCCATCTGTTTGTGGATTTGGAGAGGGAACAAGTATAAAGGGAGACAGCACAATTTTGGCTAAGAAGCTGGATTCATACCAGCTTCCTGTGCTTCCTTTATTGGACACCCCAATATCCCCAGAGTCGAAAGGGGAAACTGGCTGGTTTGGAGCTCCCCAGGTAACTAACATTTTATGAACCGAATAGGAAGAGAGAAGGGTTTCTCTCCCAGCACATGCCACAGTTACCAGATTAAGCCGGTTGCCTTGGTAACCTCCTCTCTGGGCAGGATTTGGGAATTGTTGGTTAGGAAGGACGAAGAACTGGGGAGTGTGAAGGGTGAGAAGGTTGGAAATAAAGGGGCTGAGAGACTACTGAAACTAGAAGCGCAGGGAATGAGACCCCAGCACCCCTCCAACTACTCAAGGATATTGAGCAGACTCTTAAGTTCAAGACCTTGAATCAGGGAGGAAAGCCAGCATCAAGTCAGGGTACTCCTAGTGGCTTTCAACCTGACTGCACACTGGAATCACAGCAAAGCGTTTCAGAAATACTGATGCACAGGCCACATCCCAGATTAACAAATAAGAGGTTTGTTATTTTTTAAAAGCTCCCCAAGTGATATGAATGGCCAGGTTTGAAAAATCACTGTCCTAGCCAGGCTCGGTGGCTCAGCCTGTAATCCCGTGCCTTGGGAGGCTGAGGTGAGTGGACTGCCTGAGCCCGCGGGTTCGAGACCCGCCTGGGCAACTTGGCAAGCCCTCATCTCTACAATAAATAAAAAATCAGCCGGGCGTGGTAGCGCGTGCCTGTAGTTCCAGCTACTTGGAAGGCTGAGGCGGAAGGATCGCCGGAGCCCAGCAGGTCGAGGCTGCGGTGGCCGGGAGCGGCCACTGCACTCTAGGCTGGGCGACAGAGTGAGACTCCAACTCAAAAAAAAAAAAAAAATTAACATATCGAGTCTCAGTGTGGAACCAAAGAAAAATATCTATCATTATATAAAAAGAATATTAGATCAGATTTTCTTCATACCTTTCCACCAAAACGACATGTTATACAAGGTTAAATGCAGAAACAGGATAGAAGATCCAGTCTCACAGTAAGTTATTTAAAATAGGTTTACCCAAATGTAAAAACAGCACCACTCTTCTTGCTTATATTTTTGTCTTGGTAAACATTTATAAAAATAAGTTATTTCCATTAGTTTGCATTATATTTAATTTATTTTTATTGATAATAATTAATTATAATAATTAACAATGATATAATTATTTTTAGTCTTTTTTAGAAATTAATAAGTACTGTACATTATTCCCACTTTTAGTTTCTAATATCATATTTGTATATATTACCCACATAAACAAAAACTATTTTTTTGGAATCTTTGGTGCTTTTGTCCTAAATGAAACAAGTCTAATCTAAACATTAAAATGTCATATATTTCAATACCATATAACGACAGCTTTTCCTAAAATAAGTGACAAAGAAGGCTATAAGCTAGAAAGAACACTGTTGAACCCTTTTCTGTCTTGTTTCCAGTTGTCACATTTTGAAGTAGAAAAGGTAAAATCTCATTTTTAAGTGACTTTACCTAAGTTTTACAGCTATTGGCATGAAACAGATTCTATCAACCATTGCAAAACATCAATAGAACTTATACATACTAAATATAACTATTTTGTTCCTTAAGTCAAGAACTTTTCATTGATTTTGGAACTACTCCTATCTATTAACATAACAATGACAGTGACTAACTTCCATACAGAAAATGTAGTGAAAGAGTGATCTCTAAATTAAATAACAAATTCTGCTCTACTTAGAATAAAACATAAAATATCAACATACAAAATGTGTTTACTTTGCTTGAAAATGTGTACATGTGTATTGTTGTGTTGTATCTGTATTGTATCTGCACAAATGAATTATTTTTATCTTACAGAATTACCTCAGTGCTAAAGTTTACACACACACACACACACACACACACACACACACACACACTGCTATATACTGGTTTAAGAATCAGAATTGGTATCAAAGTCATCTAGCTTTAAAAAAATTAATAAGAATTTCAAAACACCTATGCTACTTGGATTTCTGTCTCTGGGCTATTAAACGATGTTGCAACAATTATGCCATGACTCCACTATATAAAAGCAATGACACCCTTTTAGCTCATTATTATTTAAATGTTAAATGCTCCATTATAGAGGTAAATTGGGTTTAAAATAGAATGTTTCAAGCAGAAGAGCAAAAAACATAAGGTTAAACAGTGTGAGGAACCACAGCTCCAATTTGTGGTATAAAGCTTGCTAAGGCATGGATTGATCTTTTGAAATACTAAGAAAGGCAGACCCTATGACATGCCCTATGGAGAATAAATATACTGATCTGGAACAAAAATGTGAAACAGCTGTTAAGTGGCAGAAGAAATGTGCATTAGACCACAAGCCTGTCATAAATATTGCACTCTTAATCAGAAAGCATCTGTCTTTTCATTTCCTTTTCAGCAATCTCTGTATTGTATTTAATCTGTGAAGAATGCTTCTCCTAACAGGTGCAACAGTGTTTACAAATTTAAAACCTTATTTAAATGAAGATTACAACTAGAGACGTTTCAATTAACAGGGCAATATTTTATGAGAAGGAATCATTCAAACATTGGCAAATCCATAGACTGGTTTGCATTTGTAAAATTAATTATTGGAAAATTAGAGTATAGATGCCAAGAAAAGCTAAAGATAAAAAGTGCTTTAAGCAATTTGATACAATATATTTGCATCCGGAGAGACTGTAGGGAAAATACACTTGTGGGAATGTAAATAACTTAATTATTAGGGATAGGTATTATAAAATGTCATGTTTCATTAAAGAAAGAACTAATGAATGGCCCACATGTTCATAAAAAGTGGCCTCGTTGGCACTAGTTTATTTTCCTGCCATTCAACTTTTTCCCTATTACCATGATTCAGTTCTTGAAATTGAATAAAATAGATCCATAATCAATCTTTGTGGATAAAAAAAATTGACAGTAACCCTAAGATTTGCTTATCATTTCCATTATGCCCCCAAGCAAGTTGTAAATAGATAATTTCTTCAAAAACGTGGGTATAATAAAATTAGCTAACTTAGAATACAAACCTTTTAAAGTGGACCTAGCTAAAAAATTAACTTTAACTCTTTTACACAAAATGAGTGCAGAGATAATAAGCTCAGTTTCTACGGAGACCAGGCAGATACAATGAGTGACCCAGGTCTGGTGAAACATGTGATCCTCTAGGCTGATCATTCATTACTCAATTTTTGATAGAAATAGGTATTAAAGAAAATATGCTATTAACAGTAGTATTGGACAAGCGACATGGCATACTCTTTGATAACATGTCAAGAATTGTTTCCATAGAGAAAAAGAGCCCAATGTTTTCAGAAAACCAATTTTGCAATAACATGCAAGGCAAACAAAATATATTGGCAGACTGGACTTTTCCTTGAGCTTCCAATTTGTAATCATTAGTGTAATGGTTGAGAACATGAGCTTCCTATCAAACAGATCTGAGGTCAAATTCTGTCTTGGCCATTTATTATCTTTATGGCCTTGGATAAGCTACTTGACTTTAAATTTCACGTCATCCTCAGCATAAAAGGAGTCAATAGTAAAAGCTAACACATAGCAATATATTAAATGAGAAATATGATATAAAATACTTAGCATAGCAAGTACTCAATAACTGGTAGATATTATTTTTTGCTTTAATTAGATACAGATAAAGAAACAGAGGCAGAAACCGAAGTAATCTGACCATTAACATGCTGAAATTTAAAAACTCAGGCCTCCTGATTCCTAATTCACCAATCTATTTTCTTAAGAATCATACAGAGGGTGCCAAAAATACATATTTTAAGAAAAGAAAAAACTGTATAAAATTATAATACTCAATTAGATGAATACAAGTCACGTTTGACTTCTGTAATTACAAAAGGTGCTCAAAGTGGTTACCATTGGCATCCAGACACTTCTGATCACAGCAAACAGCTCTTAAAATCTGTCTACATTTTTTTGACACCCCTGATATATATGAATTACATTTTAAAATCTAATTGCAAATTTATAAAAAAGCTCCAATCTCTTTACCTACTTTACTAATTGACAAGAGATAAATATTTTTTACACCATGAATAGAGCCTTTTTCAATCTCTGTAATTCCTCTTAATAGCTATATACAAATATTTATTATAAGTTAACACAGGAATCAAAGGTTAATATCTGTTCTTTAGAGAGTTCACACAAAATCATCTCATTTCAAGCATTTATATTTTATAAGGGACAAATCCATTTTAAAAAGTCTTACACTAAAGCAATATAAACAAGATCATTTGTTATAAAACATAGGGGACTCTTTTTAAATTACTTTTTCGAGACAAATATAATTTGAAAATTATGCTGATGATGGGAATTGGATATTCAGAAAAACTGATTAGCTTCTTTTTTTTTTTTTTTTTTTTTTTTTTTGTTTAAGTCTCTGTCGCCCAGACTGGTGTGCAGTGGCTGCTCCCGGCCACCACAGCCTCGATCTGCTGGGCTCCGGCGATCCTTCCGCCTCAGCCTTCCAAGTAGCTGGAACTACAGGTGCGCGCTACGACGCCTGGCTAATTTTTTTGATTATTGTAGAGATGAGGTCTCACCAAGTTGCCCAGGCGAGTCTCGAACCCGCAGGCTCAGGCAATCCATTCACAGCCTCCCAAGGCATGGGATTACAGGCTGAGCCACCGAGCCCGGCTTATTTAGACTTCTTACACTATATTCTGCCCCCTATCTTCCCAAAATAGTTATGTTGTAAATTTTGGTAAAATCAAAATACAGTATTTATTTTAATATGATGTAAATATTGTCCACTTCTTAGCTAAGTGATATCCTTGATTCCTTGCCTTCCGTATACTGTTCCTTTTTATTTTTTTCCTTTTCTTTTTTGAGCCTCGCTGTATGGCCCAGGCTGGAATACTGTGGTGTGATCATAATTTGCTGTAACCTTGAACTCCTGGGCTCAAGTGATCCTCCTACCCTGGCATCCCAAGTAGCTAGGATTACAGGTATGAGTTACCACACCCAGTCATTTTTAAATTTTTTGTAGAGATGAGGTCTTGCTATGTTGCCCAGGCTGGTCTTGAACTCTTAACCTCAAGTGATCCTCCCGCCTCAGACTCCCAAAGTGCTGGAATTATAGGTGTGTGCCACTGTACCTGGCTCTTTTTTTCCTGTTATTGTTAATTCTCTTATTTTTTCTATGTATCAGTCCTAACTTTTTACCAGCATTAGTTTCTCCAAATGCTTAAGCTCATCAGACACAACATAGTGATATTGCAGAACACAGCAGATAGAGGGAAGGTCTCAAAGCTGTCAGAGAAAAAAAGATTGCCTTTTTGTTTTCCAGATTGCCTTTTAAGTTACATCATTAGAAAGACTGCTGATTTCCAACCTGGATGGAATTAGAGTCTATCATACTCAGTGATCTATCACGGAAACAAAGATCTGAGTACCTCATGTACTCATTCATAAGTGGACCTTGAACATTTATCATAATACCATAAGAAAGGGATTGGCAGTAGTGGGGGACACTGCTAGGGGAAGCGGGGGGCACACAACATCAATAAGAGTACCCCCACTTTGCCTGTTTGATGACCACGTATGTACCTAATGCTCATTAGTACCCCAAGTTTTAAAAATAAAATATTTAAAAAAGGAAGAAAGACTGCTGATTTCTCAACAAGAGCAATGTAAGTCAGAAGCCAGTATTAACTTCCTCCTAGGACTGATTACACAGGAAAACTTTTTCAAGAGTGAGAGCAAATTTCATACAAATAAAAGTTGAATAAAAGTTGAGAGTGCTTACTACAAATAGACCCCCATTAAAGGAATTTCTTTTTTTCTTTTTTTTTTTTTCGAGTTGGAGTCTCACTCTGTCGCTCAGGCTAGAGTGCAGTGGCATGCTTGCAGCCACCCCAGCATCAACCCGCTGGGCTCCAGTGATCCTTCCGCCTCAGCCTTCCAAGTAGCTAGAACTATAGGCACACACTACCATGCTTAGCTAATTTTTTTATTTATTGTAGAGACGAGGTCTTGACAAGTTGCCTGGGCTGGTCTCGAACCCCCGGGCTCAGGCAATCCACTTACCTCGGCCTCCCAAAGTGCTGGGATTACAGGGTGAGCCACCGAGTCTGGCCTCCTTAAAGGAATTTCTAACCGACATACTTCGGGAAAAAGTAAAATTATTTTAGAAAGAAAAGTCTAAGACACAAGAAGGAACAGTAAGTAAAGAAATTGGTAAACGTGTGTAAATCTAAGCAAATATTAGACCGAACATGGTGACTCACACTTGTAATTCCAGCACTTTGGGAGGCAGAGGCAGGAGGATCACTTGAACTCAGGAGTTTAAGAACAGCCTGGGCAACATAGAAAGACCTTGTCTCTATAAAAAATAAAAAAATTAGCTGGGTGTGGTGGCATGCACCTGTAGTCCTAACTACTTGGGACTCTGAGGCAGGAAGTTCTCTTGAACCCAGGAAGTCGATCGAGGCTGTGGTGAGCCATGATTGCACCACTGTACTCCAGGCTGGGAAACAGAGTGAGACTGACTCAAAAAAAAATTGTTTTTAAAGAAAATATTTACTGAATGAAAAATTATAATTTCTCATTTTTAGGGTTGAAAAATCAAGATAGAGCTAAAATTCTGAACAATGGCATATTAGTTAGGAGAAAAGCACTTAGAGTTAAAGGGCTCTATAGTCCTCATTGAGAAAAAGTTATCGGTTAATTTCAGACTTTGTTAAGATAGATATGCATGTTAACATTTTGGGGGCAACCAATGGAAAAATAGAAATAGTTTATACCTTCCAAATTAGTAGAAGTAAAACAAATAAAAGAAAACACTGGGCCAGGCACGCCTATAATTCCTACACTTTGGGAAGCTGAGGTGAAAGGACTGCCTGAGTTCACAGGTTCAAGACCAGCATGGGCAACTTGGCGAGAACTCGTCTCTACAATAAATTTTTAAAAATTAGCCAGATGTGATGGCATGTGCCTGTAGTTCCAGCTACGTGGAAGGCTGAGGCAGGGGGATCACCTGAGTCCAACAGGTCGAGGCTGCGGTGGCCATGAGCGTGTAAACTGCACTCCAGCCAGGGTGACAGAGTAAGACTCGAACTCAAAAAGAAAAGAAAAGACTGATATTCAATTTCAAAGAAAGGTAAATAGAGAAAAGAACATTTAAAAAGCAATGCAAACAGAAAATATATGGTTAAGATGATAAAAATAAATCCAAAATATATCAATACTCATTATCAATGTAAACAGACTAAAATTTCTGGTTAAATGACAAAGGTTTTCAGACTGTATTTTTTTCAACACTATAAGCAGTTTATAAGAAACATACCCAAGATATTTGAACATAGAAATGTTGAAAGTAAAAGAATGAGAAAAATATGTATCACACACAAACTTGCCCCAAAAGCTTGTGTACCTACATTAACATTCAACAAAACTGACTTTAAAGCAAAAAAAAAAAAAAAAAAAGAGAATCACTACAAATTCCTAGTAAAAAAAGAGGTAGAATCACTACAAATTCCTAGAAAAATAAGTATTTCCACTGACTCAAGAAGAAAGACAATTTCACATGATTATAAAAGAGATTAGCTAAAAATCTTCCTTTAAAGAAAACACTGGCAAAATTTTACCAAATATTTAAGGACCATTTAGTTTCTGTCTTGCACAGGCTCTTTCAGACAATAGGAGAAGGACATACCCCATTTATTTTATGAGACTAGTACATCCTTTTTTTTAAATTTAATATTTTGTTGAGACAGCGTCTCCCTGTGTTGCCCAGGTTTGTCTCAAACTCCTGGCCTCCAGTGGTCCTTCCACCTTGGCCTCCCAAAGTGTTGGGATTACAGACATGAGCCACTACACCTGGCCTCCATTTATGAGGCTAGTATTACCTTGATAGCAAAATTGGACATTACAAGAAAGGGAAGGAATAAGTTAATCCAATAATGAACATAGATACAAAAACCTAAATAAAAGATTAGCAGACCAAAATTCAGTGATGTGTAAAAAAGATAATATACTCTAAGTGTGGTTTATTCTAAGAATGCAAGGGGTCAACATTAGAAAATGTTATTCATGAAATTTTGTATATTAACTGTTTAAAGGAGGAGAATCACATGATTTTCTCAACAGAGCAGAAAAAAATATTTGGTAAAGTTCAACAACCATTTATGATTTAAAAGAAACTCTTAGCAAAGCAGGAATAGAGAGGGACTTTCTTAATGATAAGTGGTGTCTACAAATCTATTCAACAGTGAAAATGTAAGAATATTTCCTCAAAATTGGGAGCCAGATGAGGATGCTAGTTATTATTATTATTTTTTTTACTGTTAACATGCTGAAGGGTTTAGCCAGTGCAATAAAATGAGAATCAGGCTGCTGCATAATGTACCTGGCAGCCTGTCATCATTTGCAAATTATCTAGCTATCTACATAAAAACATAGAATCTATAGATTAAGAACTTGGGATTGGCAATCAAATTATTTGAATTACTATGAGTTTAGCAAATACATTTCATATGATTTCAAATGCATGCTTATACCTAAGAAATCAAATACAATTTTAAGAAATATATCATTTACAAAGGCAAGATGCCTAGGAATAAATATGACAAAAGATATTCAAGACTTCAATTAAAAAATGGCAATACTTTTATTGAAAGACAATCAAGGAAGATCTATGTAAATGGAGAGATATCCCTTCTTCATGGATAGGAAGACTCAATATTGTCAAGACGTGTATTCTTCCCAGACAGGCTCAATGCAATCCCGATAAAAATCCCAACAGGTTTTTTGTGGAACTCAACTCCTGATTCTAAAATTTAAGTGGAAAGGCACAGAGCCAGATAGAGCTAAAGCACTACTGAAGAAAAACCAGTTGGGAGGACTTGCTATCCTGGATGTCAAGACTTATTGACACAAGGTGTGGTACTGGCACAATGATGGACAAATAAACCAATGGAACAAATATAGAGTCCCCAAACAGACCCACACATATATAGACATTTGATTTGTTTAAAAAGTGGCATTGTAAGACAATGGAGAAAGGATTATCTGTTTAGTAAGTTGTGCTGGGACCTTAGAATAGCCACATGGAAAAAAAACCCAAAATGTGAACCAAAACTTTTATAAAATTATAAAATCACTTGAATTCTTAAATTAATTTTTGTCAAACATAAAAGCAGAAAAATAAAGCTTCTAAATGATAATAAGAATGACATTGACTTGGGAAAGGCTTTCTTAACAGAAGGAAGACTACACCAAACAGAAAAAAACACTAATCATAAAGGAAAAAATAAATTAAGAATTAATTTATAACTTCTAATTAATTAAGAACTTTTTTTTAAGAGATAGGATAGGGTCTCACTCTGTCGCCTAGGCTGGAGTGCAGTGGCATGATCATGGCTCACTGTAACCATGAACTCCTGGGCTCAAGTGCTCTTCCTTGTTTTTTTTTTTTTTTTTGAGTGATCTTCTTGCCTCAGCCTTCCAAGTAACTGGGACTATAGGCACAAGCCACCATTTTTAAAATGTTTTAAAATTTTTTGTAGAAATGGAATCTTGCTATGTTGCCCAGGCCAGTCTCAAACTATTGGCCTCAAGTGATCCTCCTGCCTCGATCTCCCAAAACACACATAACAGGCGTGAGCTACCACATCTCACTTAACCCAATTAAGAACTTTATAAATAAAAAAATAGTCTTAAGAGAGAGAAAAGGTAAGTCACAAAATGGGAGAAAATATTTATAACACATCTAACTAACAAAGAATTAGTATTCAGTATACATATAAAGAATGCCTACAATTCAAATTGAGAAAGACAACTCAATAAAAAAATGAGTAAAAGACATTAGCAGACGTTTCATAAACAGTAAAATAACATGATCAACAAATATACGAATGTACAAAAAAGATGCTTTTGCCTTGCTTATAATTAGGTAAAAGCATCTTTCCTTATATTTCTGTCCCTGCCCCTCTTTTCAGCATTATTCTGCTGAGTCATTTCAGTTTATTCACCTTGATGTCTAGAGCTCTGTTCTCATCTGACCATCAGGAAGAACTTGTCTTGTGGAAGATACTAGAAGGCAGTCCTAAAATTTATTTATAAAATTGTTACTTTTTAAAAAATTAATGACAATGAGCATCTTATTAAAAAAATTTTTTTTAATTTTAAAGATGTGGAGCACAATTCAGGATTAGGTATGCAAGTGGTCACTACACAGGTAAATGTGGGCCTCCTGTTGGTCCCCACTTCACCTGGTTTGAGATCAGGTACCCTTATTAATGTTATGTGTCCCCCTCCCCCCTGCAGTTACTTTCACCAAAACTTATGCACCCTCCCATCTTCCCTACCTCCAGGATGGCACTGTCATGATTCTCTTTAGAGTAGAGAGAAGACTGGCTCTCATCTGGGTACCTCATTTTGTCTTTCAATTACCATCATCACTATGTATTGACTCATTGTGCTAAACATGTCATATATAGTATCTCATTTAATCCTTACAACTCTATGAAAGTAGAAATTTTCATTTTCTTTTCACAAGGGGAAACTGAGACCTAGGAATGGTCAGTAACTTGCCCGAGATCACATCGTAATGGGGTGGAACTGGGATTTGAATCAAGTTTGTCTGGCTTCAAAACCTGTGCTGTCTATCATTGTGTTATATATACTCCTGCCGTTTGCTGCCTATACGAATAGTAATTGCTACATTACCTTGAATACATTACCTTAGAATAGCCGTAGGATGAGAATATCCTTATCCTCATCACAGAAGAGAAAAGTGAACCTCAGAAAGTTTATATGACTTGCTGGATGCTCATGCCTATGATCCCAGCACTTTGAGAGGCCGAGGAAGGAGGATTGTTTGAGCCCAGGAATTTGAGACTAGTCTGAGCAATACTGTGAGATCCCCATCTCAAAAAAATAAATAAACAAATACATTTAAGAATTTTTAAAAAGGGCCAGGTGCGGTGGCTCACGTCTATAATCCCAACATTTTGGAAGGTCAAGGTGAGAGGATTGCCTGAGCCTACAGGTTCAAGACCAGGCTGGGCAACTTGGCAAGACCTCATTTCTACAATAAATCAAAAAATTAGACAGGCATGGTGGCATATGCCTGTAGTTCCAGTTACTTGAAAGGTTGAGGCCAAAAGATCACCTGAGTACAGCAGGTTGAGGTTGCAGTGACTGGGAGTATGCCACTGCACTCCAGCCTGGGCAACAGAGTGAGACTCCAACTCAAAAAAAAAAAAAAAGAAGAAGAAGAAAGTTTGCTGGGCTTGGTGGCTCGGCCTGTAATCCCAGCACTTTGGGAGGCTGAAGTGAGTGGATTGCCTGAGCCTGTGGGTTTGAGAGCAGCCCAGGCACCTTGGCGAGACCTCATCTCTACAATAAAATAAAAAAATTAGCTAGGTGTGGTAGCACGCACCTGTAGTTTCCACTACTTGGAAGGCTGAGGTGGAAGGATCACCGGAGCCTGGCAGATCGATGCTGGGGTGGCCGTTAGTGTGCCACTGCACTCCAGCCTGGGTGACAGAGTGAGACTCCAACTCACACACACACACACAAAAGAAGAAAGTTTATGTGACTTTTTAGTGTAGGGCAGGGCTCAAAGCAGGTCTGCTTGGTTCTAAATCTAGCTGTCTTTTTTTTTTTTCCACTCCATTTCAGACCTAAAGGAGTCATGTTCCTTGAAAAAATGGTTCATTCCAAGTCTGGGGCAAGAAATGCATTAATAAAAGATGAGCCCAGGACATTTTGCTGTGGCCAGAAAACAAGGAAGCTATCAAAGATTAATGGGGCAATGTCAGCTGATACAGGCAATGGGTAGGGGTCCTGCCGTCCAAAGATGGGACCATTTGACCATCAAAAGGAAGAATGGCTGAAGTGCATTGAAACACACTGCAATACTTCCTACTGATCACACTCTTTTGAAAAAAAATTTATTTTGAGTCAAGGCCTCACTCTGTCATCCAGGCTGGAGTACAGTGGCTCAATCATGGCTCACCGCAGCCTTGAACTCCTGGGCTCAGTAAATCCTTTTGCCTTAGCCTCCCACGTAGCTGGGTCTACAGGCCATAGTGTCCAGCCAGTTTTTTTGATTTATGTAGAGTCAAGGTCTCACTATGCTGCCTAGGCTGGTCTTGAATTCCTGGGCTCTCAAGCAATCCTCCCACTTCGGCCTCCCAAAGTGCTGGAATTATAGGCATGAGCCACTGTGTCTGACCTTGATCACACTCTTTAATAGAGTATTATTTCAAGCTTTAATGTTTAAGAATACAGAGCACATGAAGTACAGTCAATTCTCATTATTCTCGGTAGTTATGTTTTTAACATTGTTGTGAACACTGGATTAACAAATACTGAACCTTTGCTCCTAGGGGAAATACAGGGTTAGGTTCTTGTGAGTCTGGTCACATTTTCATTAACCAATCAATACCTAACCTATGTTACATGTGTTTCTGTTTAAAGACACTTTATTTAAAATTTATTATTGATTTATTAGCATTGAACTCATAACCAACAGCACTGTAACTCATATCTGAACGAAGGTACAACACAGCCTCCTAGAATGCTAGACAGCACTTCAGCACTACGATTGGGAGATACTTTATTTTATTATTATTAGTAGTAGTATTAGTATTATTTTGAGTTGGGGTCTCACTCTGTTGCCCAGGCTGGAGTACAGTGGCACACTAACGACCACCCCAGTGTTGACCTGCCAGGCTTCGGTGATCCTTCCACCTCGGCCTTCTGAGTATCCAGAACTACAGGCATGCACTACCATGCCTGGCTAATTTTTTAATTTTATTGTAGAGACAAGGTCTCGCCAAGTTACCTGGGCTGGGCTTCAACCCGCAGGCTCAGGCAATCCACTTGCCTCAGCCTCCCAAAGTGCTGGGATTATAGGCTGAGCCACCGAGCCTGGCCTATTTTATTCTTTTTTTTTTTTAGAGATAAGGTCTTACTATTTTGCCTGTGCTGGTCTCAAACTCCTGGCTTCAAGCAATCTTCCCATCTTAGACTCCCAAGTAGCTAGGATTATAGGTGTGTGCCACTATACCCAGCTTTGGGAGTCATTTTAAACATCAAAATCACCAACAAAAAGCACAAAAATGAGAAAAATATGGCTCTAAAATAGACCACGAAAAAGACTTATTTTTGCTTGTTCAACTTTAGCTGGCAACATGCGTGTGGGGTAACTCAATTTTTCACAGCTCTATGCATGCCTACAGATGACTGCAAAAGCACCTCAAGGATTGATTTTAGGTATACAAATGAATTTTAGGGAGCAGGTGAATTTGCAAATATGGAATCTGTGAATAAGCAGGAATGACTATATATGGATCAAAGCACTAACATCCTCATTATTGGACAAATCACACCTATAGGGCAAAGTAAAAGGAGTTTTGTGACTATTTGATCTGAAGCAACTAAAGGAAGGGTGATATGATCTAAGATCAAGAGAGGCCTGTAGTCCCAGCTAGTTGGGAAGCTGAGGCAGGAGGATTGCTTAAGTCCAGGAATTTGAGTCTAGCCTGGACTATGAGACTTAATCTCTTTAAAAAAAAGAAAAAAGAAAAAGGAATAGAGAGGATTACTGTGTAAAGGAAACCAGCTGATTCTATTTCATTGTCCTCTGGATCAGAGCCAGAGATAATGCACTACATTTGCCCCTGGAAGAGTTCTGGTTAGAAATAAGGATGAACTTTCAGACTGTGAAAGTTATGAGCTGTAGATTATTGGAGGAGATGGGGGCATCTTTCTCCCTTCAAAACCTTTACATCAAGAAAGACAGACATCCATCTGGAGTGGCTGAAGGAAGTATGTAGTTCCCAAACATTTTTGGACCTGTAATCTATAAGGAGTTATTTTATTTTTTAGATTAGAAAATATCGTTTATTTAGAAAGTAAATTAGAGAGAAAAAGAGAGGAGATTCACCTCCCCAAGGTAGGGTAGAGAGCCAAAGCTAGGAAACATAACATGGTGACCCTAGCTCAAGGAGACATGTGGCCAGACCACAGCTTAGTAAAACAATGGCAAGTGGGGGGGAGGGGGCGGGGAAGAGGGGAGAGAGAGAGAGAGAGAGAGAGAGCTAAAGAAGATTCACCTCTCCAAGATAGGGAGGGGGCCCAAACCAAGAAACATGGCAGCCATAGCTCAAAGAGCCATGTGGACACACCAGAGTTTAACAAAGCAACGGCCGTATAAGGAGTTTTTAAAATGGCAGTTTTATACTATATTCCCAGTGTTCTGGGGTATATACATATACTTCTAAAAGTTCTGACACCTAATTTCCATACCTAAATTTTGAACCAATACAGGAATAAGACAAAAGTGTAGTGCAGGTGGGAATCCAAAATGTTACATTTATTGCTGACAAAAGCTGATATTGACATTTAAATCCCAGAATTAGATAGATTTCATTGGGATTTTTCCCCCCATCCCAGATTTCATTAAGAGTAGGGCTCTAGAGCCAGATTACCTGGGTTCGAATCCCAGCTCTACCTTCACTAACTGGGAGATCTGGAGCAAGTTATGTACCCTTCTGAGATGCAGTTTCTTCTTTTGTAAAGTGGGACAATAAGAATTCTTGGCAGGGTTCAGTGGCTCAGCCTGTAATCCCAGCACTTTGGGAGGCCGAGGCAAGTGGGTTGCCTGAGCCCGCGGGTTTGAGACCAGCCCCGGCAACTTGGCAAGACCTTGTCTCTACAATAAATCAAAAACTAGCCGGGCGTGGTAGCGCGTGCCTACAGTTCAGGCTACTTGGAAGGCTGAGGTGGAAGGATCGCTGGAGCCCAGCAGGTTGACACTGGGGTGATCGTGAGCTTGCCACTGCACTCCAGCCTGGGTGACTCCGACTCAAAAAATAAAAATATAAAAAAAGAATTCTCACCTCACAGGGTTATTGTGAAGATAAACTAAGTTAATACATGGGAAGCACTTAGAATAGCTGCTGGCATATGGTAAGTTCCCACTCAAGATTAGCCATTATCTTTACTATTAGCCATGTAGTCCCAGGTGGTACAGGACCCCTGCATGACTCCCCATGGGGCCTGCCTCTGGAAAACTTGCTGCAATGAAGGGCAGAGAGCAGAAGTCAGGCTTCTAGCAGGCAGCTTGCTTCCAAGAAAAAGATGGAAGGCAAGACCTGGGCTTGAGGTCAAGTTCTCTCTACAAACCCACCAAGGGGAGGACAGGTGCCGGGAGTGTCATACAACGGAAGCTCCCACCATGTGGAATGAAACACGCTCCCAAGTCCCCACATATCCCTAGCATATTGGGCATCAAGCCTCTCAGAAGCCCTGTTCTGGAAGCCATTCTATTCTACCCAGGGATCAGTCATCAAGAAAC
This sequence comes from Tarsius wallacei, assembly GCA_963574415.1. Classification (NCBI taxonomy): domain Eukaryota; kingdom Metazoa; phylum Chordata; class Mammalia; order Primates; family Tarsiidae; genus Tarsius; species Tarsius wallacei. The sequence goes on from CAUYQG010087458.1 coordinate 26,558, forward strand.
CTTGGCTCAACGATTGTGGTTTGTTTGCTTTCTGATCCTAGAAACAGATCATATAAGGACAGGCTAGAGGAATCAGATGATTTGGCCTGGAAACTCAATACATGGTGCTCCCTAATGGAGGAAGAAAGGCAGTGAGGTAGCACTGGTAAGTGTGAGGGGAGATGACAGGTGTGCTGGGGACAGGGGGCTGGAGTCTCCTTTCTTTTGGGAGGGAAAGGCTGGAAGTGCAGCATATTATTGTAACTAGAATTATAGTTGGCCATGAATAATTCTCCCTATATCATTACTATCTTCATCATCATTGTAACTGTCATAAATAATACTTGATTGTTGAAAAAAATTCAGATTAGTTTTCAATGATTCTGTGCCTTAGACAGTAAAAGCAGAAAGGCCTTGATTTGCTTGCTTGGTGCTTTTACTCACGGGACATAGTCTCCTTTTCAGACTGCTCAGGCCTTGCAAAAGTCACTACATCCAAAGATGTTCAGGGAAAACTGATATCTCCAAAAGTGCTCTACAGTTCAGAAAGTTCTGGAGTCATTTCAACCTCAGTCAACTTGTTGTGTGACTGTATGCAGATAAGTCAGTTGCCCCTTCTGGACCTTAATCACTTCACCTGTAAAGTAATTTATGCTAATGAACCCAACAGGAAGCCTTCCCTTGACCTTTACCCCAGGGGAACATATGGGTATTTCATCCAAGTATGGTCTTTACTGTCTGGTCCTTTAGCGACTCAGTAAAAAATCCAGGATGTTTGTTGATGGTGATGGTGGTGGTGGGAGCACAATCTGGAAAGGACAGATCTTCTGGTGCTCCTCATTTCATTCACTGACACCGACAGTGTAAGTTTCAGGACCACTCTAGTACCTAGAGCATGAAAGGCTCTTAAGACATTTTTATTAATTTGTAAGTCTAGCTTTAAGACTCAAGTCCACCAATGACTTCACTGAAAACAGTATTTGTAGGTTTGGGTTTTCTCCCTGCTCTGCAGTAGTATGAGAAAGGGTTTTTAGAAATTCCCTGCCTTAGAACACGGGCTGCCCTGTCTTGGAGGTCAAGGCCCTCAGGTGTGAGTTTTTAATCGCTGGCCTGGCTTGTGCTGTGTAACAGAGCCCCAAAGATGAACAGGAATGGTCCCTGCTCTCAGCGAGAGGGGAACAGTCGTGAGAAAGCTTGAAGGAAGTGACACCTAAGCAGAGTTTTGGAGAGAGTGCAGAAGAGCACATCAGATAAGAACCAGAAGGGCATGCCAGGCAGGAACAGCATGAGCAAAGCCTGCAGGTATGAGAAGACCTAGAACAAGAGAGCAGCTGAATGTCCAAGCGCTGCTGGTGTGTCAGGTTCAGGGGAAAGAGGGCAGAGATGGGCCTAGACACAGGCAAGAGCCAGTTGACAAGGGCCAATAGCTCGGCTAAGGAGTTTGAATTTGTCCTGAAGGTGGCAGGGGAAGGGAGGAGGTGCATCCCTAAAGATATTTTAGCAGGGCTGTGACATGTCCAAGTACTCTGGCAGCAGGACAGTGTTATCCTCTAAACTGAGGGCCTTCTGGACAGTTACAGGCCTTACCATGGAGCTGTCATGAAGGGAAAGGCATCTCTGTGGTATTCCATCTCAGGTTAATAAAGAAAAACACAGCTGGTGAATAGCACTGCGTCTCAGCTGGCCATCATTTCCCCAGGGAGTGCTTCTCTCCCTAGACTATGTGAGCTGTCCTTGCCACATGGTCCCGTAGCACCCTGAACATTGTCTCCTGACAGTCATCACCCTCATTCAAGGCCTATCTTCCCCTCAGGACCCTAGGCTCCAAGGGAGCAGGAATATCTGTCTTTCTTATCACTGCTGTCTCCCCAGTCGCTTGCCCAGTGTCAGGCACTAGTAGATGCTCAATAAATATTTATTGAATTAAGAACAAGAGTTGTACTGAAGGCATGATCAAAGAAGGGAGACAGGGGAACATGATTTTCCTTCTGGTAGATTTCTATAAATGAAATCCAGAGGCTGGAAGAGTTCCCAAAGAGAGAAGGAGTTTTAATCCGGGTTCTGTCATGTGCTCACTGTATCTGTTTCGCTCTGGTGTGCCTTGAATTCCTCATTTACGAGGTGAGGTAGATGGACAAGAACAATTGCTAGGTCTTTCCCTCTAACACTAACATTTTATACATGAAAAAAGTTTCTTTGCCTACCGTTCTTCTTTTTCTAGGGCTTTTGTGTTTCAGAAAGACGTGGCCACTGGCAAACTAAAGAAGAATGACATCACAATTTAACCCAAGAAATGAAGGAATCTTACAAAGGTGCAAGATATTGAAAGAGAGGACAGATCTGGACTGTCTGGAATTTGTTCTGGGGAATGAACACTCATTTTAATAGAATAAATTAGACTAAGTTCCAATCACTTTTATAAAAAGCACGATTTTTTTTCAGAAAGAGAGAAAGTAACCCCCCGCAAAGAACAAGAGCAAGAGAATGAGAATTAGCCCCGCCTCCCCATGTGGATTTTGCTGAGATCGGGTGAAATATCCAAGACTTGCTCCTCTCCTCCCGTTCACACTTGAGGACAGAGCCCAGTGAAGCTGATGCCAGGATCCTTCCCCCAGTGCCCGTGTATGCAGCTGAGCTGCAGAAGGTGCTGAGTGAGAGGACTTCTCTGTGGGGGAAAACCCACCCAGCATCCAGGAAGCTACTCACCAGAGGTCTCTTCCAGACGAACTGGATGGGGAACTTCTGGCTAAAAAAGAGAGAGGTCTCATCCGGTGGGAACTCGGGGTCCACATAAAGCACTTTCTTTTCTAGACATTTCTTGTGAAGCTGCTCAAATGTCTTCTCTTTCACGCCGATAATAGGAAAATTGCGGCTGATGATGGCTGAATATTTGCCACTTGGGTTTCCGCTGCCAGCTTCTACGGCCTTGCCCTGGGCTGGGTGAAGAACCGGCCCTGGGGACCTGGGCTCAGCCCCTGTCCGTGGGGCCACAGATGGGCTAATGACAGTCGGCATGGCAGGCAACTTCGGAAGGAAAATGTTTTTAAGGAAAAGAAGATACAGCTACCTTCAAGAAAAGGAAGCAACTGCCAACGGGAAGTTGGAGTCTGTCATCTGAGAGAGAAATGTCCACATCCAGGTCAAAGTTGAAAGCCCATCAGAAGGTCCTCCAGCTTCCTGCCATCCTAAACACTGAGCTGTGATCCTGAAGCCACCCGTTTTCCCGAGAAAGGAGCATTAAAGGATTTCCAAAGCAGTTTTTACCTGGGGGCTCCCACCAGCAGCATGCATGCCAGAGGGAGAGAGAGTGAGGACTGTGTTTCAGTGGCCTGGAGGAGCTAGGGCCAGGAAAACTAAAAATAGATGTGAGGAAGATTGTGAGCATGAGGGCAAGAGAGACTACACAGTAGAGGGCGGAGAACCTGGCGAGGGACGGTTCTGCGCTCCCATGAAGCGCTGGTGTGTTGCATGAAATGAGAGTATCGGAGTGAGGGGAACATTGGAAATTAGCCAAGAACTGCTGACACATTATTGAATATACAGACTTGATTGGCCACCAAACTAATGGAAAACAATATTGAAAAAAAGCTAGGCTGGGCCCTGTGGCTGATGCCTGTAATCCCAGCACTTTGGGAGGCCGAGGTGGGAAGATTGCTTGAGCCCAGGAGTTTGAGACCAGCCTGGGTAACATAGTGAGACCTCACCTCTATATAAAATAAAAAAATTAGCCAGGCATGGTGGTGTGCACCTGTAGTCCTAGCTACTCAGAAGGCTGAGGAGGAAATACTGCCTGAGCCCAGGAGGTCAAGGCTGCAGTGAGCCGTGATCATGCTACTGCACTCCAGCATGGGTGACAGAGTGAGACCCAGACTCAAAAAGGAGGGGGAAAAAGGCTAGCTAGAGTAAACAGGAGATACTGAATTCTAGGGGACTTGTCTGTGCATTTTAGAGAACATGGTTTTTACTTTCTAAAGCGCTAGGAAATTAGAACATTATTCAGTATTGGATTTGGCGTCTTTTCTAGACTGTTCTAGTATCAGTGCTCAGTGGAAATGTCTGGGTGGAAAATGCCACTCAGCAGAGTTCTCAGTTGAGAAAAATCTCTGTTTCTGCTTGCCTACTTGACCTGGCTACCTCTTGTCTTTCCTCACCCCCTGAGTAAACATTGGAATTAAATCTGCTACAAAACGTGTACTTGAGTACAGTAAGTCCTCACTTACCATCGATAGGTTCTTGTAAACTGCGACTTTAAGCAAAATGCTGTATGAAACCAACTTTACCACAGGCAAATTGATATAAACAAGAGTTAAGTAACTATAGCACATGGTACATTGTTTCACTTAAAGTCTCAGTTCACAAGAACCTATTGATGATGACATTAAGTGAGAACTTACTGTACAGATTAGATATTGACTGTTCAGCTGTGCCGCATTAGGCATCTGAGACAGAAGTTGGAATTGGATACTGAACCAGACTGACCATCAAGTCTGACCTAAGGAGTTGGTTTTAGCGCTCTTAGGTAAGAGTGTTTGAGGCTCTGGGAAAGGGAAATATCTGCCTGGCCTTCACCCCACCCTGTCTTCTGCCCACGGTAGATGCTACCCAGGCTGTAAGGAGATGGCCACATTTCAAGTCTGGCCGAGCAAGGGCCTATCCCAGACTGCAGTCATGCCTGTTCCCGTGTGACCAGACTCAATGATCCAAGATTCGAGGCTATGACAGGAGAAATAGGGAGTACAATAGGCTCATGATCCCTGGGGCTGCAGCTTTAAAGAACCCTCCCTGGACTTGTAGGGACCATCGGCCTGGCCTTCCACCCCTTCAAGAAAATGCCCAAGAGTCTCTGCTCATCTTGGAGAGGAAGAATCAACAGGAGCAATCTCTGGAGGCTGACTACCTCGGTTCAAAGTCTAGGTTGGCCACTTATTGGCTGTGTGACTTTAGGTGAGTTACCTCTTCTTTTTTTCTGTGTCTCAGTTTTCTCACCTTAAAATGGGTACACTGACAGTCATTCTGTTATTGGGTTGTTGGAAGGATTAAATAATTTATGTAATGCATTTAAAATTGTGCCAGAATTGTCTTGAGCACTCAATAAACAGTGTTGTGAAAGAAGACCTATGTGTAATATTACTTTGGGGTTAGCTAAGGTTGCGTGATAACATTCACTCATTGATGCACATCAGCTCTGAGCATTTACTGAATATCTTCTATGTGTACAGCACAGAGACTGAGCATAATCTGCCCGCTCGTGTGTTACACAGTGTCTCCAATCATAGGTTTGCCTAACTGCCTGCACTCAAAGAGCCTCTAAAAAGATGAACTTCCACCCTCAAACTCACCAGTGGCACAGCCAGCAAAAGTAGGGTTTCCTTCCCTCGCCATCATAAGTTTGGGTCCCAGCCCGGCACTCTACCCCAACCCTGAAATGTATAGCACTGACCCGCTTTTTCTTGTTTCGCTTTATTTAACTTCCTGTTTGCCCGTGACTGTGAAGGTGGAACTTTGCACCCTCAGGGTTAAGCATATAGAAGGCCCTTAATATATATGTTATGTATCTGATGAATAAAATTTTCCTGTTGTGAGAGGAGTTTCTTACACTTATGGTTTTGCCAATGCAATCAAAGTTTCTTGGCTGATTTGCCCCTGGGGGAGGAGCTGTCTCTGGATCACACACCTGCTGAGCTTTCTTTCCTCAGGTTGTCTCAGCCAACTCTATCTGTTAGTAACGAAGAGGACTGTGTGACCGGGTGAACCTCTTGTCAGAACGGGGTGGGAATATCTAACACAGAGAGGGCAAGATGCCATTCATTTTACTCTATCAATTGTTGTGGATAAAATGTCCAAACTCAAGGTTTATGCAGCAGCACAGCTGTGGAAACCGGAGTTATCAGGGAGAAATCTAATCTGAGTCCATACACAGAGGGCAGATAATGAGCACATAAACAGCTGAGTATTTCAATTCCCTGAAGCCCCTGCAAGGCTAAAGAACCGGTCTTTCTAACATATTTTAGCCAAGGTCATGCAATAACTGGAATAGTTTCTGTTGTACAATGCCAGCTAATGGCTCTGTAGCACTGCTTTTTCCACAAAAAAAATTTTTTTTTAATTTAACACTATTGGAAGTAATGTATTTGCTTATAATTATAATACCTGTCATTCATTAAGTGCCAACTGTGAGCTAGCCACTTCACAGAGTGCTTTAAAAAACTTTTTGTTTTTAAATAATTTTAGACTCACAAAAGAATTGCAATGATAGAACTCCTTAGTGTCCTCCAGTCTCTGACAATTCCACAGTCTTTGTCTTATAACCTTGACACTTCTGAAGAGTACTTGTCAGATATTTTGTAGAATGTACCTCCGTTTGTTTTTGTCTGATGTTTTTCAGGTGATCAGACTGAGGTTATGGATTTGGGAGAAGAATATCACAGATGTGATGTGCGCTTCTCATCAAACTATATTTAGGGGTACATGATATTGATAGGTTTTATTACAAGTGATGTCAACTTTGGTCACTTGGCTAAGGTGGTGTCTACCAAGTTTCTGCATGGTAATGTTACTATTGTTCCCTTTCCATACACATCAAGTATTTTTAATTTGTGAAACAACTGCAGGTTTGACTAATTCCACTTTACAGCAAGAAAACTTGGGATACCTGCTGTATTTCTACAGTTAAGTATCAGAAAACTCACAGAATTTTGGAGATTCTCTTTTTTCTTTAAACAAATGAGAAAACCAAGAAGAGGTTAAATGGCATGGCCAAGATCATTCAGAGAGTTCATTGTGGAACCAAAGTAGACCCCAGGTCTCTTGTTTTCCAGTGAAGAAGTAAATGCATGACTAAGATTTCATTAATGTGAATTAAGCATAAGATCTCTGGATCCTCACATATCAATAGTAAGGTTCCTCTTCTCCTAGCTCTGATTGGAGATGAATCTAACACCATCTGCCCGGAAACAGCTGTCAAGAAGCAGCTAATTATGGCGGGTCTTGCTGTGGCACTGCAGCCTTCAGCAAGGCTGGCCATAAGACAAGCACATCTGATATCAGATGCCAATGCCATCTCTTTTTTTCCTCCTAGCACGATAGCTATATGGCCTCCATTGCCCGGGGCTCATTTGACAGTTTGTTCCAGCAGAGCTGCTGATGACTTTCTATTCTCTGGCCTGAGAAGTTATTTTAGTCTAGAATGCCCTCAGAGGGCTTGATAAGTGGAAATCTTAAAAGCAGAGTAGAATGCCTAGTTTTTGTTATAGGACCCCTATTACCCAGAAGGCTTTTAGGTAGCGCGGTTAATTAGGAAGTGAAACCCATTCCGCTCCAGATATTTATGTGCTTTGTGTTTCTGCTACCTATCATTATGACACCCTGACAGTGAAAAAGTGAAGGGTTCTGAACACAGACAAAACTCCAAAATTGTGTTTTTTCTAGAACCAAGACAATTCTTCTGTATAATCCTAGTGTATCCCTCAAAAGTGGGAAAATTATCATGTAAAAAAAAGATCCCATTCTATTTTTTTGCCAACTGTCCCAATAATGCCCTTACAGGTCCAGACCAGCCCAGGATCACACATTTGTCATCTCTCTTTAGTCTCCTTCAATCTGGAACATTTCCTCAGAAATGTTTTTTTCATGGCTTTGATGTTTTGAATACAGGATGTCTTTCAATTTGAGTTTGCTCTATTATAATTTTTACTTGTTGAAATCACTCAGTAAGCATTTTATCAAAAAATTTCTATGTTGATACATATAGATTATTGTTCTTTTTAAATTTTAAATATGTGGGGTACAATTCAGGATTAGGTATACAAATGTTCATTATGCAGGTAGTCGTTGATGAGATGTGCCCCCCTCGCCTGGTAGTTTCTCACTATTGCCAATCCCTTTCTTATAGTATTACAAGAAGATTCTTTTTCTTTTCTTTTTTTTTTTTTGAGTTGGAGTCTCACTCTGTCGCCCAGACCGGAGTGCAGTGGCACACTCCCGGCCACCGCAGCCTCGACCTGCTGGGCTCCGGCGATCCTTCCGCCTCAGCCTTCCAAGTAGCTGGAACTACAGGTGTGTGCTACCACGCCTGGCTAATTTTTTTGATTTATTGTAGAGATGAGGTCTCGCCAAGTTGCCCAGGCGGGTGTCGAGCCTGTGGGCTCAGGCAATTCACTCACCTCGGCCTCCCAAAGTGTGGGATTACAGGCTGAGCTACCAAGCCCGGCCAGATTATTTTTCTTAATGGCTGCATAGTTTTTGTTATAGGACCCCTATTACTCAGAAGGCTTTTAGGTAGCGTGGTTAATTAGGAAGTGAAACCCATTCCACTCCAGATATTTATGTGCTTTGTGTTTCAGTTTTCTATAGTATAAACCATATCCTACTGTATGGAAGTGCTATAGATAAACCAATCCCCTCTTAAAGGATCTTTCACATATTTTCAGTTTTCTATAGTATAAGCCATATTGCAGTTATTAGCTCTTGAACATTTGTCTGATTCATCTGAGGTGAGATTTCTGGGTTAGAGTATGCAAATTAAAAATGTTGATACTATCGACAGATTGCCATCCTGAGAGATTATACTTATTTATAATTCTACCAATGACATGCAAGAGTGCCTGTTCCCCATACCAACATCAGAACTAGACATTTTCACTTTTAAAATCTTGACCAACCAGAAAAAAAATCATTTAACTGATTATTAATAAAGCTGAGCATCTTTCATATGTTTATTTTGTCTGTTTCAATTTCTTTTGTGAATTACCTTTGCCCATTTTTTTGGTTGGGCAGTTTCAGTTTATAAACTGATTTGTCAACTCATTCATTGGCATTTAAGTCTTAAAGGAAAAGATACACTATGCGTTCATTTTAGAGCTTTGTTAGGTCCCAGTTTCTATATAAAATCCAGTTTCCTATGAAAATATATCAAGAGTTAGCCACAACAAAGTAACTAAATACTTTGTTAACTAAATACTTGTCAGTAACTATGCTGGCAAGGCTCAGCATAGTTCTCTGGGATATGGCTTCAGAAATAGGAGGTGGGAAAAGTGTGAGAAGCATTAAGAGCAGAGAACTGTTTAAAATGCTCAGACTCTGTCTTTCCACTTCTCTCTAGTCAAATCTTTCAGTGTAGGTTTGGGTTAAAACAGAGTATGTTCTTCATTACTGGTTCTTGTTTCATTTCTCCAAAAATATTTTATTTCATTATTTTTTGAGTTGAAGTCTCTGCCACTCAGGCTGGAATGCAGTGGTACGCTCATAGCTCACCACAGCCTTGAATTCCTAGGCTCAGGCAATCCTCCTGAGTAGCTGGGACTATAGGCACATGCTACCAGTTAATTTTTAAATTTTTTGTAGTGATGAGGTCTTGTTATGCTGCCCAGGCTGGTCTCGAACTCCTGGGCTCAAGAATCCTCCTGCCTTGGCCCCCCAAAGTGCTAGGATTATAGGCGTGAGCTACCATGCCTAACCCCCCTAACTTTTTTTGTTCTTTTTGTGTTGAAGTCTCACTCTGTCACCCAGGCTGGAGTGCAGTGGCACGATCATGGCTACCGCAGCCTCAACCTGTGGGCTCAGGCAGTCCTTCCATTTCAGCCTCCTGAGTAGCTGGGACTACAGGCACGTATCACCACACCCAGCTAATTTTTTTATTTACTGTAGAGACGAGGTCTTGCCATGTTACCTAGGCTGGTTTCAAACTCCTAGGCTCAGTCAACCCTTTTGCCTCGGCTTCCCAAAGTGCTGGGATTACAGGCATGAGCCACCATGCCTGGCCCTATAATATTTTTTCTATTTTATTTTACTTTATTTTAGAGTCAGAGTCTTACTCTGTCGCCCAGGCTGGAGTGCAGTGGCATGCTCACGGCCACCGCAGCCTCGACCTGCTGGCCTCAGGTGATCCTTCCACCTCAGCCTTCCAAGTACTTGGAACTACAGGCGTGTGCTACCATGCCTGGCTAATTTTTTGATTTATTGTAGAGATGAGGTCTCACCAAGTTGCCCAGGCTGGTCTCAAACCCTCTCGCCTCTGTCTCCCAAAGTGCTGGGATTATAGGTGTGAGCCACCATATCTGGCTGGCCCGAAAATATTTTAAATGGAAGAACAGACATATGATAAATGTTGAGAGATAGTTCTCACTAATTCAGTTTATTCATGTTTATTAGGGAAGAGCACCCAGATTTCTGGGTAAGTTTTATTTTAGGTTGGCAGTGAAATTTGAAGCTGGGACCTATGACTTCAGCTAATGTAGGGTTCTTTCTTTCTCCTCAATTGCAAAAGTTATAGAAATAGGAGTAAAGAATCTGTATCTCATTGATATAATGAAATGTGTCCACAGGAAACGTACAATGTTTACTACATTTGAGAAGAGTCCTGTGTCAGAAAAGTAAATCAAATAAATACATTCAATTCTCACTTTTTAATCAATTAAATTCACCAGTTAACTAATCATAGTCAAAAGTTACTGAAGTCAAGTGTAACGTTGCTCTGTTGGATAGAAGAGAAATAGAACATGCTTCTAGAGAGCATACAATCTAGTAGGGGAACAGAGACATCTTTGAAACATTAAGGTGTGATTCCTGAGAATGCTAAGTAGAGCTCAGTTATAAGTAAGGCAGCATTTCAGAGAAGGGCAAAATCACTGCTAATGGGTATGGGGGAGTAGGGATCCAGGGTAGTTAGAGAGACTTCACAGATTTGGGTCTGGAAGGATAGAAAGATGTGCATAGATGGAGGGAGGGAGGGCGGAGGGGGAAGAAGGGACACGGGTAGCAGTTGGCACGCTGCTAAGAGGATGCCTGACAATAAAATGTGCATGCTCAGGAGTGCTGAGGAGTTGAGACTGCCCCATCAGATGTTGTGGCAGGCAGTAGGGAGTCACTGGGGTTTCCAGAACTGGGAGCATCATGATACAACTTGTTATGCTGCCCCATGTTCTGCCCCAGGCCAAGCCATATTAGAGCCTGAGGCAAAAGGAAAACTCAGTAATACTGATCCTGCCTTTATTGGAAAATCTGATATCTTGTTCATCATGGGTTTTTTTCCTGCATTAATTTTTATTTTAAAAATAGGGCATTCAAATCTTACTTATTTTGATAACTACATTACTTGGCACTCCCTTACATTTTATGCTGGAGGCAACTCCAGCAAGTGTCTACTTGCCTCATCCTAGTCCCAGCTCTGAGTTCTATTTCTGAAGTTCAGTGGTAAGGACATGGGTATTTGTTTCATTATTATTAACTATAGCTTACTCATGTAATGAATATTCTTTGGTTAGTAGACAACATTTAATAAAAAAAAATTATAAGATATGTGAATTTTTCAAAGATCAATTTGGGACCCTTGAGTCTGAGATGCATGAAAGGGAAAAGAATCCTTTGTGCTGGGTCAATCTCTCAGAAAGGATAACTCCCCATTGTGGCAGCTTACATAGTACATGCAGAAGAGGGTTGTTTTGCCCAGTTCATGTGGGTGAAAGGTAATTGTGGGGGTATCAGAGGCTACTGTCCTCTCAGAGACTGGCCTTGAACAACTTAGCTGCTGCAGCCAGAGTGACTTTGCCGCAAGGCCTGAGGTAAGCCCCAGCAAATGGGCTACACAGGTAGGCTTAGACCGCATTTAAACAAACCCATGTAGCCTTACTCAAGGAGAGGTTGCTCTCTGGGCCATGTGCTTACTGCAGGGCCATGGCCCAAGAGGCAATGGAAGACTCATGAACCCTGTCTAACTGTCTCAGAGCTATGTGGGGCTGGGAGAAGAAGTGGTGTTTGACACAGAGTATATCACTATTATATCTTAAAATGTAAAAGCTGAAATCTCAAAATATGAAATCTACTGTTCATTAGTACGCTGGTAACTAATGAAAGATTATTTTGAGCCAGGGAAGTCAATTAGATAGCAGAACAAATCTCTCTTTTAAAAAAAAATTGAGATGGAGATCTCGCTATGTTGCACAGGCTGGTCTTGAACGCCAGGCCTCAAGTGATCTGCTTGCTTTGGCCTCCCAAAGTGCGAGGACTACAGGCATGAGCCACCATGCCCATCGAGCAGCACAAATCTCAGAAAAGACCAAGGGAAAGTTGAAAGGTGCAGGCAGCTTCCTGCTCGCATCACCAGGAGCACTTCTTTGTCATTTGATGTGGACCTCCCAGTCAGCGCCAATGTTCAGTGAGAGTTTCTCCAGGCTCAGGGTGGAGGTTTTGGCACAATACACAAAAGTCACAGGCTGACCTTTACCATCTAAATAGAAAGACAATAAACGAGGGAAAGTTTGATGAATATCTAGGAGGGAAAAACCTTTTCTTTGAACCTGAAGTGTTTTCTGACTCTATCATAAAATCTTATAGCCCCCACTTAGGAGAATCCTAACTAATAGCACTTTCAACCATGCACTTCCACACATTTTTAAAAACATGAAACACTTCAATATTTTGAGTGCAAGACTGGTTGAAAAGGAACTGTAAGGAACAAGGGTATTTGCCCAAGAACTTCAGTAGGCACAGAAAGATAAAAGTCCCATCCTATGCCCTTTTATAGGCTCCATAAGCATGGGTAGGATTCTCCAGGACTTCCAATATCTATAGTTTACAAAATATTCAGAGAAGCTGCGATGTTATTTCAGGCCCCAAATAATTTCCATTACAAAAATATTAAAAGTGAGCAAGACCGATTCATGAAGAGTAGCAGAATGGCCTTGTTCACTCTGGAGACCAGTATATTTGACCTCTATCTGGAAGCATGGAGTCCACTTGGGCTAGATGTTTTATGTCAGTATTGGGACTAATCATCTCACTGCAGATACTTCTATGTCTATAAAACAAATGGTGAGAGATAAGCATGGACTGTTTCCTCACCAGATGAGTGGGTGGTCACAGAAGACGGCTCCTTCCCGAGGCCCAAGACCAAGATCTGCTCCACCACACACTTGCTGGGATAATGGCCCCTCTGGTCTGCAGAACTGAAATAGATGCAAAGAGCATTAGGAGAAGGATAAGGATGGGTGTTTGAACTGGTCACCAGGTCAACATCTCCAGTCTTGTGAGTTCCCCTCCCATCTGCCCCCATGAAAGCATGATTCATATAGGAGTCATATTTACAGGATGAAGGGATAATAAATGTTGACTTTATGTGCCGAGGAATAGCTTAGCTAATCAGTGGGTTTTAACAAGTCACTTGGAAAGAAATCACTGAAAGACACAAAAGTCACAAATGTGACTTGGACATTGTAACCAAATTGTAAGAAATCAGATACTTGACAAATTGGTGAACTGAAGAATGAATGAAATTAATAGAAGCTTAAGTCGAATCCTTTATTATTTTTTAGAGGTGGGGAGAAAGGCATAAGGAAGGGATGTTCATGGTAGAGTGACAGAAAAATACTCCAGAAATGGCCTTCCCCAGTCATTTCTTTAAACAGTGACTTAAAACAACAGCTGTGCATTTGAGGAGTCCGAAAGGACAGCATGATTTATTAAAGAAGGCACACAGTTTCTTTAGCTGCCCTTACCTGTTGATCAAAACACTGGAACAGAATGAAAACTTCCTGTGCAAGAATTGCTTCTGGTGGAGGTACTGGAATGAATGGCCATCATCGAGATATAACTCACCCACTGCAGAACCCTGGAGAGTGAGTCAGAGAGAAAGAATATGCTTATGCAACAGCTTTATAGAAAGAGAATGTCAGCCCCTAAGGGTAACAATAGAATAAAAAATTTGTGAAAAACTGTTTAATAAAAACTTAATATTCAAGCTGCACAAATACCTAATATATTCAATACCCAATCACTCCAGAATAGATAGTAAAATAATATGAATAGGGGCCGGGTGTGGGTGGCTCATGCCTGTAACCCCAGCACTTTGGGAGGCAGGGGCAAGAGGACTGCCTGAGCCCACAGGTTTGAGACCAGCCTGGACAACATGGTGAGACCTTGTCTCTACAATAAGTCAAAAAATTAGTAGCTGGGTGAGGTTGCATGCACCTGTAGTTCCAATTACTTAGAAGGCTGAGGTGGAAGGATCACCTGAGCCCGGCAGGTCGAGGCTGTGGTGGCTGTGAGCATGTGATGATGATGATGATGATGATGATAATAATAATAATAATGTCACATAACAGGAACACAAAAAATTAGGCCTCGTTGAAAGAAAAGTTAAACTATGATATATGGTCAGTGGTATAACTGGCTTCCCTAAAAGTATGATACCACAATGTGACAACAAAGTCAAGGCAGTTCACAGAATTAAACTGCAGTTAAAACAAACAAACAAAAAACCAACCAGTTTATAATGGATAAGATAAACTATCTTTAGAAGACCCTCCATTTTTGGGCAACCCACTCCCTCTCAATAAATCCTGCTTTAAAAAAAAAAAGAAGAGGAAGACCCTCCATTTAGAGAATCTTGTTCCTATTTTTTTTTAAGTAGAAAGACCCCTTTTACATGTCGGACAATGCCACAGCACTCCATGACAGTTTATTGTTAGTGACAGTGCTTGATGTGCTATGCATTTCTTGTCTCCTGCATTTATTCTGGGGCCTCACATGGGTCCAGGGCCCATAGTTTGGCCCAAGAAGACATGCCTAAGTGAAACAAATGAGAAAAAAAGCTGTAACTTACTTATTAATAATTATTTTATAATGTCAATATAAATGAAAGTATTAATATAATAAGAGCAAGAATCTGTGTTTGGCCCTGTACTACATTTGGGCAAATGAACAGGAGAGAGTCTGCTACAGGACACACTAGGCTCAGAAGATCTTAAAAGGGCAGATCGGTTCTGGATCCTCCAGGCTTTACCCAAGGAGAATTTAGTTGTTTGAGTTACCTGATGAGAATTGAAGTCATTGGGTGGTGTTTGGGTCCCTGAAATAGTACATAGACACAGGTACCATTTTACAGGAGGCTAAGTTTCAGGGCAAATCCATATGGGCCGACTACCTATGGCCCAAAGAGTTTTCGGTAGTGATCAATGTCAAGTTGGGCTGGGTGTGGTGGCTCACACCTGTAATCCCAGCACTTTGGGAGGCTGTCAGGAGGATCACCTGAGGCCAGGAGTTCGAAATCAGCCTGAGCAACATAGTGAGAACCTGTCTCTATAAAAATAAGAATTAAAAAAATAGTCAGGTATGGTGGTGCCTACTTGTAGTCCCAGCTACTCAGGAGGTAGAGGTGGGAGGATTGCTGGAACCCAGGAGGTCAAGGCTGAAGTAAGCCAAGATTGTGCCACTGTACTTTGGCTTGGATGATAGTGTGAGACTAAAATCAATGTCAAACTGAAGAGCATCAACAGTCACAGTGCCCAAGAAGGGTATTTCTATGTCCTCAAGTTCCCTTAAGATTCCCTTAAGAACAATTCCAGGAAAGGCAGGCAAGCTGGACAATGATTCAACCTTGCTTTCTAGATAAACCTCAGAAGCACCTATCACACAGATGGGGCTCACCACTTTTACATGGTTGTTACACACTCAAAAGGCTACCACTGTAAAGGGAGGGAGTAGAAGAAATGAAAAGGGTAGCAGATTTTCCAAATACCTTGGAGCTCAGAGCAACCCGGAGTCCATAAGGGGCATCAGTCATCCAGCCTGTTGATTTTCCTATAGTTGTCTTTATTGGTACCACGCTTCCACCTCGTTGAAACACTGGTATCTATAAGACAGCAACATATTTAGGCAAATAGTATTCATGTAAGAAAATTTCAAGGTAGAATTTTAAAATATTTCATTGTATAAGATTCACACTCTGTACAAGACAGCCTCAAGGGCAAAATCACTTTGTGGGCACAGAGATGGCAAATATGACAGTCCTGATATTAAAGGAAAAAGAGCTTAAATACTAAAAAATGGTCAATTTTTAATTATTAGGGAAAGTTCCCACCCTTTGTTGATTATCTATATCTTCGTCATTTTTCTTTTAAACAATGAATTCTATTCCGCCTATCTTCTAAGTGGCCTTTCCTATTTTGTATTTTGAATTTTCCTATCAATATATTAAGCATGTTTACTTCTAGAGTCCTGCCAAAGAGTTAATTTTTCTGTCTGTGTATGTGGGCCCAGATGTCTGTGGGGAGATGACTTTTGTCCTTACTCACTGCAGCCTACCCCCTTTGTGCTCCTTGTTTCGATGGTTCACCAGGATGACTCACTCAATTCTGAGGGGGAGATCTGTGAAACGGCTTCTGTTATAGAGCCTGACGAGGGTACTTTAAGTGACTCTAACACCAGGGTTGTAGGCATGGCCCATACCTATGGGTCTTCCAGAAGGCACTCCAGGTAGGGAAAGCCTGGTAGGTTTCCTGCCTCCTCTAAGGAAGCCGCCTGTGTCACATGAGAGCTTGTGCTTTGCTCTGAGTGAAGTGCTAGCAAGGAGAAGAGCCAAGAACACATGCAAAGCGGAGTGGCAGGGTGGAGTAGTTACGACATCTGCTCTGTTAAACTTGAGGGTGGCAGCAAGAAGTAAAGTATATATCCCTCTCCCCCCTCTCTCATTGGCCAAAATTTCTCTCTTTTTTTTCCCCCAAAGGACAAGGTGGTAAGAGTGAAATGGATTCTAGAGTGTGAGTCCAGCACAAGGGAATACACCTGGGGGCTTGTCTCAGTTCTCACACAATCTAGCTGTGACCCTAGACAAGCAATTTATCTTCTCTAAACCTCAGTTTCTTCACCTGTGAGTGTGAAGGATTAGAGTGGATGATTGTTAAGGTTTCTTCTAGGTCTAAACATTGATATCTGAAATCATTTTTTAATAATAGGGTTCATATTGTTGCTGAAGGTTTTAAAAAATCAGTATCTATCTATCTATGTATCTATCTATGTATCTATCTATCTATCTATCAAGTTGGAGTTCTCACCCTGTCACCCAGGCTGGAGTGCAGTGGCACGCTCATGGCCACCCCAGCATCCAACTGCTGGGCTCCAGTGATCCTTCCATCTCAGCCTTCCAAGCAGCTGGAACTACATGTGCACACTACCATACCTGGCTAATTTTTTATTTATCATAGAGACGAGGTCTTGCCAAGTTGCCCATGCTGGTCTCGAACCCGCAGACTCAGGCAATCCACTTGCCCCGGCCTCCCAAAGTGCTGGGATTACAGGCTGAGTCACCGAGCCTGGCTAGTATCTATTTATTAATCTTCACTCTACTTAGGGTCTGTGGTAGTGGTTGTGATTCAGCTGCAGGAAGAAACTACCCTTTAGAAACTTAAGGCAGGGCTGGGCACAGAGGCTAACCCCTGTAATCCTAGCACCTTACAAGGCCAAGGCAGGAGGATTGCTTGAGCCCAGGAGTTCAGGACCAGCCTAGGCAACATAGCAAGACCTTGTCTCCATAAAAAATAAAAGTTAGCTGGGTAGTCCTAGGTACTCAGGTACTCAGGAGATTGAGGTAGAAGGATCACCTTAGCCCAGGAGGTTGAGGCTGTGGTGAGTCATGATCATGCCATTGCACTGCAGCCTGGGTGACAGAGAGAGAGAGAGAGAGAGAGAGAGAGAGAGAGAGAGAGAGAGAGAGAGAGAGAGAGAGAGAGAGAGAGAGAGAAAGAGAGAAAGAAAGAAACTCAAGACTGTTTGCTGTAATCCTAGTATTTTGGGAGGCCGAGGTGAGGGTTTCGAGAACAGCCTGGGCAACTTGGCGAGACCTCATCTCTACAATAAGTCAAAAAAATTAGCCAGACACGGTAGTGTGGGCCTGTAGTTCCAGCTACTTGGAAGGCTGAGGCAGAAGGATCACCAGAGTCCAGCAGATCGACACTGAGATGGCCGTCAGTGTGCTGCTGCACTCCAGCCTGGGCGACGGAGTGAGACTGCAACTCAAAAAAAAAAAAAAAATTGACTGGATGGGCTACGTTGATTCTAACATCATAACTGATACATTCTCTTGGGCCTAGAGGCCCAAGGTTACAAATGAAAATTCAAGTTTTTTTACTTAGTTCTGTAGAAGAAAATTCTATATGGCGCACATGGTGATTGCCACGTTTTCTCTATTTTCATTGTTATTGTTCTTCTTAGACACATAAATGTAAACATATGGGAATGAGTTGTGCTTGTCCCCAATGTTTCATGCTGTGAGGTCAGAGTATATGTATTTGTAAACTCTTTATCCCCCCCTCACCTTATAACAGCTTTATTGATATAATTCACATGCAGTACAATTTACCAGCTTAAAGTGTGTAATTAAACAGTTCTCAGAGTCATACAATGATCGCCACAATCAATTTTGAAACATTTTCAGTCACCCGAAAAAGAAACCTTGTATCCATTACCAGTCACTCCCCACTACTCCCTAATCCCTCCCCCTGCCCCAGCCCTAGGCAACCGCTAATCTCCTTGCTGTTTCTATATGTATGTGTTAGTACACAGAACACGAACATCTTTGGTTCTTTCTACATGGGAACATTATGAACTGAATATTGTCCCCAACAAATTCATATGTTGACTGCCCAGCCCCAAATGTGACTATATTTGGAGATAGGACCTATGTGGAGTTAATTAAGGTTAAAAATTAGGTCATAAGAGTGAGGACCTGATACAATAGGAATAGTGTCCTGCTCAGGAACTGAATTGGCTGGCACTTTGTTCTGGAACTTCTAGCCTTCAGAACTGTAAGAACATAAATTTCTGCTGTTTAAGCCACCCAGACTGTGGTGTTTTCTTATGGTAGCCCAAGCACAGTAGGTAGAAATAATCATCTGAAAATAACTTACGGTGTCCAGGGCTACTGGGATCTTCACAGTATATCCTCCTTCCCAATGAGCAAATGTCTTAGAGTCAAACCAGACCTAAAAAGCAATGAATCTTAGTGAAAAAGAGTATATGAGCAATTCTGTTCCCAGTTTCATTATTCAGTAAAATATCTGCTTCTCTGAATTTCGAATCATAAGAAAGCTAAAGTAAGCATAACTTAAAAAATATATACATTGGGTAGGAGTTAGGGGGAATACACGCTTTTTTCTTTTTTAGTAGAAGTCTCAGTTTGTCACCCAGGCTGGAGTGCATGTGCCTGCTCACAGCCACTGTAGCCTTTACTTGCTGGACCCAGGTGATCCTTCCGCCTCAGCCTTCCAAGTAGCTGGAACTACAGGCATGTGCCACCACGCCTGGCTAATTTTTTGATTTATTGTAGAGATGAGGTCTTGCCAAATTGCCCAGGCTGGTCTTGAACACCTGAGCTCAGGCAATCTTCTCACCTCTGCCTCCCAAAGTGCTGGGATTACAGGCATGAGCCACCAGCCTGGCTTTTAACATATGCTTTTAAGAAGATCTCGCTGGGCGTGATGGCTCACGCCTGTAATCCCAGCACTTTGGGAGGCCGAGTGTAGTAGCGCGTGCCTGTAGTTCTGGCTACTTGGAAGGCTGAGGCAGAAGGATCACAGGAGCCCAGCAGGTCGAGGCTGCGATGGCCGGGAGTGTGCCACTGCACTCAGTCTGGGCAACAGAGTGAGACTCCAACTCAAAACTCGTCTCTACAATAAATAAATAAATTAGCCAGGAGTGGTGGCACACACCTATAGTTCCAGCTACTTGGAAGGCTGAGGTGGAAGGATCACCTAAGCCTAGCAGGTCGGTCGAGACTGCAGTGGCCGTGTGCATGCCACTGTACTCCAGCCTGGGCGACAGAGTGAGCCTCCTACTCAAAAAAAAAAAAAAAAAAAAGATCTCAAAGGTTGGTGGCTGATTAATTTACCAACAAGGCCATTTGTCCATCTATCCATCCATCCAAAAGTTACTGAACAACCTATTATGTGCCCAGCACTGTGCGAGACGCTGGATATATGTGAGTGGACAGAAAACACATAGTTCTTGTCCTTATGGATCTTACAGTCTACTTGGCTTCTAAAAACTTAATGCTTCTAGTACTAAAGGAGATGATGGAAAAGAGGAAAAAAAATAAGAGAAGTACACTGCGGTCAAATAAATTACAAAAGAGTCAGGAGAAAAGGAAAGCATCAGAGATCTGGGAGGAAAACAAATGGAAACTTGAACTATGACTATAGTATTCTTTTTTTTTTTTTAAGCAAAGTTCAATTCAGAAATACAGTTCTTATCTGGGATCCCTACTGAGGGGGTTTAGTTGCTGAAGTACTTAAAAGGTCCTGCAAAGTACTCTGATGGGCTAAACCTTAAGATACTATCAGAAGCAGCATAAAAACAAGCACCTCTTTTTCTCTCTTCTAGCCCAGTACACTTTCTGGCAGCCACAGAGTCTATTTTGCAAGTTCACCTGCTGGGATTGTCACATTTTTTATATAGCAAGTGAAGATGGAATGAGAGAAACACTCACAGAACACGTTGGGAAATAATGCTGAAAGAATACAATACACAGTCACAATGTGCTTGCAATGATGATAAATCAGGAGTAAAAATCTACAGCTAAGTTGGAAAGGGAGCCAGTTCCTTGTAATGGGAGCCTACTGCTTTGTTGGAATCAATCTGAGACACTATCAGCAGAAATGTTTGGCAGGACCATTTATTTAGCTGTTTTTTTTTTTTTTTGAGTTGGAGTCTCACTCTGTCGCCCAGACTGGAGTGCAGTGGCACGCTCCCGGCCACCGCAGCCTCGACCTGCTGGGCTCCTGCGATCCTTCTGCCTCAGCCTTCCAAGTAGCCAGAACTACAGGCACGTGCTACTATACCAGGCTAATTTTTTATTTATTGTAGAGACGAGTTCTTGCCAAGTTGCCCGGGTGGGTCTTGAACCCGCGGGC
>CAUYQG010087462.1:0-43303 GCA_963574415.1 Tarsius wallacei
CCACGCCTGGCTAATTTTTTGATTTATTGTAGAGATGAGGTCTTGCTTGCCCAGGCGGGTCTCGAACCCGCGGGCTCAGGCAATCCACTCACCTCAGCCTCCCAAAGGCACGGGATTACAGGCTGAGCCACCGAGCCCGGCTTAGATTATAATTCTTAATAAAAGCATATTCAGTGTTAGCAAAATAAAATATTAACATTTTGGAGTACCTATTAAGTGTGTGGTTAACCAGAAAAGAAGTAACTCTATATTAATATTAAAAACAAGTAGGTTAAAAGAAGTTCATTTTTACATGAGAACACTCATTGACTATTGTAGCAGCATTCTGAAATTATTGTAAAAAGTGAACCATACCATACATGGGCATAAAAAAAAATTACAAAACATTATTTACATTACTGTTCTTTTCTAATCTGAGTTCCTTTTTTTTGGTTGTTTGTTTTGAAATTATATGTTCTACTTAATTACTTTGAGAGAATATTAATAATGAACAACATATTTTGAATGTTTTCTTGGGGATTTTGTTCAGAGTTCCTTAAAAGAGGTTAAAAAATATGGTTTGAAAATGTTTCTTCTGGTTGGAGTAGCATATATTCGAATGCTGGGTAAACACTGCAGACAAATGCATAGGCAGGAATGTCACATGTAATTTGAGTGACAAAGAAGGAAATAAGACTCAAGCTGTACCACAAATAAGGGCAGGATGTAAGCAAGACATGAAGAAAAAAGGAAATGGGAGGAACTTTTGCAAAGCAGAAGGAGCAAGCTAAAGCATTATCTCAGATGTGTTCATGTGCGATCTAGGAGTAATGAGTGGGTCAGCCCGGCTGATATAGAGAGGAAACTGGAGAAAAGTCCAATTGATGAGAGGAGTCAGGTTGCAGAAGCCTTTGGATGTCACATCAAGGGGTTTTGGCATCATCCCGTGGATACATGTGTTAACTAGAAAGCCATTAACAGTAGAACAGAATGAAATACAATCAAGTAGTATGGCCATATGACCACTATATTATAATGTTCATGAGTGTAGTCTTTTAGGGTGACTAGTAGAGTCAAGCCATCTCTGTTGATCTGAACATAGTTGATTCATTTCTAACTATATTATGTTATGTGAGCAGGTGACAGGAGCAAAAATTCCTTGGCATTATTGTCCTTAAAATTTTAATTGTATGTGTTTTAATAAAAATGTCATTTTCAATCAAATCTAAGATACTGTTGATTAATTTGCCTTACTTTAAATGACCCAGTACTTTCTTTTAATTGATTGTAAGATGGCTTCTGATTTCAAAGATGTTAAAATGAAATAAAATCTTAGAATTAGTGAAATGTGTTATTAACCATTAATGTAATTGCATGTTTAATATAATATTATTTGCATATTATAATAATACTAGACTACAGGTGGTTGTGGAATTAGATGTATTATTAGCCTTGCCAGGTTGCTTACCACAGATTTACTTGTCAAGGAAAATTCAGTGTCCAGATTAATTTGTCTTGGTTATTTGATTGTGAAGACCCTATCTTAGAGTTGCTCGTAGAATAGTAGTAGGTGAGAGACCTTCTGACATGTGCACTAACTGTTAGTATGCAAGTTAATTGAGAAATGTGCAGGGGGCAGCTGGGCCCATCAGGTGGATATGGGTGAGCATGAGTGTATTAGTCCGTTTTGTATTGCTATAAAGGAATATTTGAGGCTGGGTAATTTATAAAAGAAGAAAGGTTTATTTTGCTCATGGTTCTGCATGACACTGGCATCTTCTGGGCTTCTGGTGAGGCCTCTGGAAGCTTACAGTCATGGTGGAAGGGGAAGAAGAGCTGGTGTGTCACATGGTAAGAGTAGAAGCAAGAACAGAAGCAAGGGAGGAGGCACCAGACTCTTTTAAATAGCCAGCTCTTGCATGAACTAACAGTGAGAATTCGCTCATTACCCAAGAAAAGTACTAAGCCATTCATGAGGGATCTGTCCCCAGTCATCTACCAGTAGACCCCACTTCTGACTTGGGGGACCACATTTCATCATGAAATTTGAGGGGACAAACATCCAAACTGTATCAGTGGGGAATAATGGTGTTGCAGAAAGATGGATTTTGGAGATTTTGAGCACATCATTGAGTCATCCAGAAAAGCTAGAACACAGGGTTTGAAGAAGCCCAAGATGGAACGGGGTTGAAGGTAACCTGCTCCCACATTGGCTTAAATACTCCACTCTTGCAGTTGATATGATACTGTCATTCCTACCACTAAAGGAGCTGAAATACATTGAAATAATTTCTGTAGCAGTAGATGGAAAGAGGGAATCTCAGAAGTGAAACTACTCCTAGTACCCTGTTTATAAAAATAACCCAGTTTAGGCAATAGTTTGTACATGAGATTATAAAACTGTAATCTGACCAGTTTTGACCTTTGTGAAGAAAATTATGTGAAGAGATTAGTAAGCAGTATAGCACAGTGGTCAGGGGGTTCCAGGACCAGACACTTGGATTTATCGTCTGGTTTCACCGCTCATCGGCTGTGGGACCCCCGTACATGGAATCTTCATTTATAACACGGAGATAATAGGGTTATGTGAAGATTAAATGAGGTTAAAAGGGCTTATCACGGCTCACCATAAGTACAATTCTTATGGTTTTTGTTTTTGTTTTTTGTCCCGAATTATTTATCCTGCATTATCCAGGAGGTAAGGAAAATTAAGTCTGTCACTCAAGTGGGCCAGAGACAGTGCAATTGGTGTTCTCTCCTTTGCTTAAATAATGAGTCCCTAAGTTGATTTGCCTCCTCCCCACTGCCACACATACACAGTTCCATACTTAGTGCAACTTTCTGTTTACTAATTTAGGATTAGAGTAAAAAAGCAATAGTAATAATATCATTAGCTAAAATGGAAGGTTTCAAATCTTCTAGGCAATGTTCAAAACTCTTCACTTATCTTGTTTAATCCTCACAACAATATAAGTGTGCTGCCCTTGTATACTGAAGAAATCGAGGCATAGGGAGACTTTGAGTAGTCTTAGTCACACAGCTAATACATGGTGGAACCATTAGCATGCTTTTCTTATACAGATAAACACAGACATTTGCTCACACAGATCTACTTGGGAAGGCTGTGTGAAATACCTCCAAACTTTGCACCTAGTACACAGTTGCAATTATGGACAATTCCTTTTGTTTCTATAAGGATTGTCGTTCTCATTAGTAAGCCTGAGAACAATTTGTTTATTCCTCCTCCTACATTTAGGGTTGATTTTTCTTTAGTACACATTTCAAAGAGATTTCATATGTACATGTTGTAACTAATATCATCCCCACCATAAAATGGAGAGTGACTTTACCTTGCTCTTGATGGTAATAAAAGCAGTATATTTTATTCCTCTTCAATCTTGGCTAGAATTGCAAGAATACAATTTTGTTTTGACTACTTCTTAACTCCTTACAAGCATGTTTTCTCTTGTTAATTTAACCATTTAGGAGGTCACCACACCTATCTGAGATTTCCCACCTGTGGTTCTCCACATTCTCATTTTTAGACTTAGGAAAGAATCCTGCTTTGATTTACTGTTTGGGTGGTATGAGTTATCTCTTAATTTGTTTCCAGTTAGATAAATAATGTATAAAGGGCTAATTTCAGTATATAGCCTAATGAAGGAGTTTTCTCAAGCCGGACAGATTTAACAGCATTGTTTTAGACACTTAAAATACATATAAATAAATAAATAATTAGGTTTATCTTTGTTACAGTTGACTGTGAAATATAATGATACCTTTTAGAAAGCTATATTAAAATACATTTTAATCTGACCATGGCAGAGTGACCTGAACTCCAGTGATTATGGTCCTTCTTGTATTAAGCACAGTCCTTTCTTGGCAGTTCTAGTGGCCTGGTGTCTAGTCTCTATTCTCTGAGGATTGTAGTAGCATGATGGTGGGCGCAGTTGGAGTAGGCAGGATAAGAGCACATCCCTCAAGGAGTACGTCCTGCATGCTGGCTTTACTAGCCACAGGTGTATACATTACTCTTTTCTCTATGTTATTCCCTTCTTTAAGTGTTATCCGGAGCTGCTGTGTAAAAACATATGCCTTCAGTTGGCTTATAAAGTTAATGAGTCGCTTTAAAGTGTAACCCTGAGCTTGAAAGTAAACTGCATGCAGAATGTAATGTCACAGTGCAGCGAAACTCATGAACAGTGCTTATGTGTGTGGTTTTCCAGCGTGCTGATAGATATATTATTTGAAGCAAAATCTCCTAAATTTTTTTCAGCTGTGGACCTTTCTACATTGTCATAGGAAGGATTACTATTCCAGTGAGGTTTTTTTGTGTAGTAAAACAACAAAATACTTTATTTACAAAAAACTTGCTTGGGCCAGGCATAGTGGCTCATGCAGGTAATTCTAGAACTTTGGGAGGCCGAGGTGAAAGGATTGCTTGAGCCCGGGAGTTTGAGACCAGTCTGGGCAACATAGTGAGACCTCATCTCTACAAAAATCAAAAAATTAGCCAGGTGTGGTGGTGCGTGCCTGTAGTCCCAGCTACTCAGGAGGCTGAGGTGGGAGCTACCCAACCAGGAGGTTGAGGCTGCAGTGAACCATGATTGTGCCACTGCACTCAAGGCTGGGTGTCCGAGTGAGACACAAAAAAAAAAAAAAAATCTTGAAGTCCTTGTTTGATGTTGACTAGCTGTACAGTGTTTGGACAAGTCATTTAACTTCTTGAGGTTTCTGATTTTACTAAGTGCTTTTTATATAAATATGATTTTCTTTAATCATTAGACAACATTAGGAGCAAAGTGAGGTTTTCTTCATCTTATAGATGAAAACTTGAGGCTTAAATAAGAAAAATATAACAAGTTTATGTTTTTAGAATCTCTGCAAACGATAAAGCCCTATGTGAATGCCAGTTAGACGTTAGATCATAATGCTCTGGTCATTTGTATGTGGCTTGGAATCTCAGCTCTTCTTTGCAATCGTGTGATACTCAGCAGATTGCTTAAATATTCAGAATCGTTTCTTCAGTTCTGTCGAATGCTATTAATGATGCATACTTCATACAGTTTGTAGGGCTTGCATATCTACCACATGGTCTGACACACAGTGGCATCCATGAATCTGACTCCTGATATTCCAGCTAGAACATTTTTCTTTTCTTGATTTTTAAAAAATAGAATGCTGATGGTGATTTGGAGATTTATTTTTCTTTGTCTGATTTTGAGTTCATAGACCACGATTCTCTATTGGACATCTGAGATCAATTATGATTTGCTTTAAGATCCTTCAGTAACTACTTTATACAAATTGGTACTGATTTGCAAAATAGCTCATAAAAGATCATAGTTGATATGAAAAATTTCTGTTATTTTTTTTCCCCTAAATACTTCAAAATTTTCCCCACTTATTAAGTGATTTTTGTGCAAGTAGAGCTGCTTAGTAAGACCTGTCTTTGTAGTCATTTCGTGTGTGTGTTTGCAAGGAGGTATTTTTAGATAGTTTAGCTGAACAGCAATCTGACGTCTTTAGAGGAGACATCAGTTCATTATGTGGATACAAATTCTATGCTTTCAGCTTTTATATACCAAGTCTTAATTTAAATCTGTTTTTCTTGCCTTTTCTAACGAAAGAGACTATATCATGGTATGTATTCTATGTCTTCCTAAGGTTGTCCTTTCTAGTTAACCTTTGCTTAAGAAATGATCAAGGTAGAAACGTCTTTATTTGCTCACAACTTAATATAGATTATAAAAGCATGGAATTTTGGGTCATATTTAAATATGCCATTATACATTATGTTATACAGTGTTTTTCTGTTGCGATATGATTCAGGGATTTAAAATAGTCATTATGGGGCTCATAAATCCTGCTTTCTTTTAAGGAAAAAAATGTAAAGGCCAGGATGTGGGAGTTCTATATCTTTTAACTGTACATATTGCTTTATCGGTTAAAAAAAATGTCTCCTGCTTTGTGAAAGATAATTTAATGCTGAGCATGTAAGAGGGACATGATTATTTGCTTTATTATTGCTCTAAACACAGTATTTATATGAAGCTGTGATAATGTCTTCTTTTATCTGGTTCTTCTCATCCATTTCAAAATACTGGGAAAATAAGCTCTTACGACTTAAGCAAATTAATGGTAGTTTGTGATACCTATTCTCACTAAAAGGTGCCTTTGGTTAATAATAAATAGAGAACTTATTTTTTCTAATATTACTATAACTAATTTTGGGAAATTATCCATATAGAAGTTAAAAATACTTAGAAAAATTAATTTTCCAACATGTTTCTTATACATTTTCCAAAATTTAAAAGTTATGTCTACTACATGTCAAAATGTCAAAGCTTGAGTGAAAACTTTTGTTATTTGCTCAAATGTTTTATCTGCATGGTGTGAAGCATCCAGGATTGAAAGCATGGTTTAAAATTTTAATTTAGTTATTTGATAATGTGATAATGATAAGGTCATTGGGGACTTTAGAGATATTTTAATTATTGCAATGAAATGTATCATGTTTTGCTTTATATTGCAAACATGAAGCATTATCATAGAGAAGTGAGTTACTTAATGCCAAAGAAAGACACATCATCAGGAGTCAGGTTAATAATGGGCATCTGTCTGACAGTGTGGAGATTCTTTATTCTTAAGAAGAAAGCAAATAAGTTGTGTGTGTGTGTATGGAAGAATCAAATAAGACATTTTGTAGTATAAAAAGCAGAAAGAGGAAATCTAAAGCCATGACCTTTTTTAAAAAACCCTTTCTTGTTCTTAAAAATTAATGGTGTTATGTAATCATTTAAGAATTTAGCTGAAGCCTGATATTAAGTGACTCAGATTCCCAGCTTCTTAATGATGCATCTTTACAGTGAAATTCAAGCAGTTGCCAGATTCTTAAGCCATGAGTTCATTTTCCACCCCCTCCCCAAATTTGCATGCAGTAAAAACTGAGAATCTGTGCCAAAAGAGGTGTTAATAGTGAAATTCTTATATGCTAATTGTAACATATTTGATTTTAGACTGTTTCACAGTGAAATGATCTATATTTCAATTTACAAGACATGACCAACTTCAGGCTAAAGTTTCTTTACTGAAAAGAAGCATAAAAAATATGGCTTCATTTGCACCTCTTCCTGTCACACCCCCACCAGAACAACAATTGTTTGGAGTTGTTTTCCCCAAATCAACCAACTGAGAAAAACACTTGCCTTCTTGAAACACAGCAACACAGTAGTGTACTAACCCTGTCAACTAAATATGCCCTCATGTGGGCCAGGTTTTTTCTTACCTCAGCACTGACTTGGAGAGAGTAGAGAGAACTTCTTCTTGCACATATAACCCCAAGGAATCCTTTAGGACTTGGGAACTTCAGCATCTCACAATTTTTTTCTAAGAAATCTGGTGACTCTAGCCAACCTAGGGATGAGTCAGGTTGGAAATATTAAGGATGTGTTGTTAATTTCTACTCTTGATCCCCGTGGCCATGCCCGTGCATGCACGCACGCACACACACACACAGTCATTTGCACAGAGATAAGTGAAATGGTGTTCTTGTGGGGGACATGTAGGGTCTGATTCCTCAGGTGTTCACTCTAATAGATACTTCATCTCTTTTTCTGAATTAAAGGTGGCTAAATCTTTATTTTTCTGGTGGCATTCACTTAAAATATCTCATAGATTTGAGATATTTAACTGGACTCAATGAGATACACAATTCTTGACAATTGTGTAACTTATCAGCTTGTCCCTTCTTTTACCATGTAAGACAGTTACCTTTAAATTAAAGGTGTCTTTTCTTAATTTTACCCTCAATTTACATTGACTAGAGATTTTTTTCCCCACTTCTGTTTCTTTTCATTTTTATTTTCCAGCTGGCACAACCGATTAGAATAAGCCTTGTTTAGTCATGAAGATATGGATGTGTCTGGTTTATATGAAGCTATCTAGTTTACAAGCACCAGAGAATCACAGGTGTTAGGCCATGGCCTCTGAATGAAGAAGACACATAAATCAAAATTTTTCTCATGGATTTGCTTGGCGTGTTTTGTTATTGGTGTCTTTGTTACTATTTTGTTTTCATTGATTCTAATCTTTCAGTGAAGTGCTATATAAAGGAAGGATTCTGTCTCAGGAGGTTTGTTAATCTTGATAAAACTGAAAACATTGAAGAACACATTTTTTTTTTTTTTTTTTTTTTTTGAGTTAAGTCACACCCTATCGCCCAGAATGGAGTGCAGTGGCACGCTCCCGGCCACCGCAGCCTCGACCTGCTGGGCTCCGGCAGTCCTTCCGCTCAGCCTATCAAGTAGCTGGAACTACAGGCATGCGGTACCACACCCGGCTAATTTTTGATTTATTGTAGAGATGAGGTCTCGCCAAGTTGCCCAGCGGGTATTCAACCCGCGGGCTCTGGCAATCCACTCACCTCAGCCTCCCAAAGCACGGGATTACAGGCTGAGCCACCGAGCCCGGCCTTAAAGAACAGAATTTACTTACAAAGATGCATCAATTCAAATAATAAACATCTAGCCATATTCATATTTCACCTGAACTTTTATTAGGTTTCTATATGTGGAGGAGGCACCCGATATTTCTCAAGTTCTTTAAAAGACTTTTGAGTAAAAATCTAGATGCTTAAGCAAACTTCACTTTAAACTATAAATGGATTCCTTTGTTACATTCCTATGGGGTACTTGAGACCTTTATCTCTTGTTACTCTATCTGTTCACAGATTTCAAGAATCAGTATCGCATCACAGTATGGATCCAGAGTATCCTCTTCCTCATCATAATAGTTGGCTTGATCATTTATTGCTGTATTTGTATGTGTTAACATATAAGCACTTACTGAGCAGATGAAAAGTTTTACAAAGTTTTACCCAAAAAACATGACATCCATTGATTCATTATAATAAAATCAACACTATTTAATTGCCTACTTGATATTTTGGTGTGAATAGTGTCATTTGACATGGCAAAACAATAACCTGTTTCCTCAGCTGCCACCAAAACCAAAATCAAGCACACATACTCACAAACCAACCAACCAGTCAGTAGACTCTTGTGGGTCTCCAGTTTTCCTCTTCTCAAATCATTTGGGTTGCCCTCTACTCAGATACTGAAACCCCAGACATACAACTTATCTCTGATTCCCTAGGTTGCCCAAACCTCCATATCCTCATTTATCCTACCCTGCTGACCGTGAATTGATGCTCTTCTCTCCATCTCCAGCAGTGCCATCTTGGTCTAGGCTACCACATCTCACTGGTACTGTTCCAGTGATTCTTAGTATTCCCCTTATTTCTCTTCTTGCCCTTCTTCTTCGTGCAGTTCTTCACACTTATAAAATATAAATCAGATTTATAAAATATAAATCAGACTGTGTCATTTCTGTGCTTTTAAAACTCTTTGTAACTCCCTGTGCACTTGAAGTGGAATCTGCACTCCCTATAAAACTGCATGAATAGCCTGCTTGTTCTTCCTACCTCATTTTGTGCTACTCGCCATCGTATCCACTCTCTCTCTGCCACTGCGACCCTTTTGTTCATTTAACAGACCAAGCCATGGAGCTGTTCTCCTAGTTGTTTCTTTTGCCCATAGTTCAATCTGTGATCTTTACCTGGCTGGATCCATGACTCACGGATCTCAGCTATAGGAGGTGTTCCTGGCAAGCCAGTCCAAAGTAGCCGCTGAGGAATTTCTATTGCACCATATTATTCTCTGCCAAGCATTTATTCTTATATTTTTCTTTGTTGTTGTTGTTCATGTTATTACTGTTTGTTTATTATGTCTTTCCCATTGGATTGCAAGCTTTATGAGAGAAGGGACCCCATCTGTTAGGTTCGTCCTCTATCTGGAATGCTTAGAATGTGTTTAACACTAAAAAGCCATTTAATAAATATTTCTAGGATGTGTGGGAGAGGAATTAATAAAAAGTACAAAAATGTAGATATAGGCACGTATGTCAGTATGCTCAGAATAAGTAGATCATTCATTGTGTTACCCTGGGAGGGTTTTTTACCCGACCTTGTGGTGAGATTAATTTAGATAAAACTGAATTGGGTATAAAGACTGATGGCAGTAGTAGTTAGTAAACATTAATGAGTGAATAGTCACTTTAGCAGTCTCAATTAAAATTAGGATTAACACTGTTAACTATCACAATTTTTATGTCATGTGATTCTTTAATATTCAACATTTTAATAAAATGTGGAAATAAATACTTTTTTACCCAAGCAGCAAAAATGTTCTGGTATAAGCTTCTCAGGATTTTTAGCTGATATGGAGCTTTATAAATACAGACATCCTATTTAGGAAAAATATTAGTATGGATAATTTTGACAATCAAACTATCTTTGAAGGCCTTCACAATAACTCAGTGCCAGAAACCAGGTCAAACTACTTGCTTCACTCTTTAAGTAGTAGGACTTGACCAGTAGCATATGACAGTTATATGCTTCTCTACGAGCAATCATATTTTAATGTGTGTATACCGTGGAACTGAGGTTAAAATACTACGTTAATTTTGTTTACACACATGATAAATTATTAATAATGAATTCCAAGTTTCTTTTCTCTTTTAATATTTGTAGGGTTTTTTCCTTAGAATACTTGTTTTTTAAAATTAATGATACAGTTTACATTGTAGAAAATTTGGAAACTATTCAAGTTAGTTTTATTATGTAAAAGTAAGATCTGGATTTTAGTTTTAGCAGCAGCATAGCTAATTCACTTCTCTTGATACCAGTTCTCACAACTGTGAAATGGGAAGATTATGCTAATGAGTTCTTAAATCTTTCCAGGTCTGTATTGTGCTTTTAGAAAAAGACTTGTATTTGTACAATGCTAGAATTCTTTCACACTTGTCTTCCACTTGTTCACACAACTATCTTGTTAGGTAGACAGGACAGACCTTGTTATGTCTATGCTTCACTAGTGAGTAAATTGAACTGCAAAGAATTAAAGTGACTTTCTTGAGTCACACAGCCAGCTTGAAACTAGCCATGTATTCTTTCTATAATTTCCCATTTTAATCTTTGACCTGCTGATGCTAATCCTGAGTGATATTAGATACTTGCTCAAAGTAAGTATCCATGTTTAATAAATCACCACTTTGCAATAACTTGAGAATTTTTATAATCTGACCTTAGAAATCGGGTTTTCCATCCCCATCATTTATAGGAAGCCAGTACTAATTACTAAAGTATTGTAGCAATCTGTGTCACATAACTAATCACTTTTATGTTGCTTTAAGCAGGTACAAATTTTATTTTTTGAAAAAGTTAAACAGTTGAATACAAAGATCCCTCTAAAGTGCAATCAGGTTAGGTTTTGAAAAGCCATTTTTAAGTTTTTTCCTGTAGTCTAGTTGGCATACCTCATTTCTTTCTAACCTGACTTCCCAATTCCATTCTAACTCTCTATAATCTATTCCCCAACCTCCTGCCAGAATGATCTAATAAAATATTGATGGATCTTGTTAACTGCCTGTTTAAAATACCCACTGGCTTCTTACTGCACTTCGACTCCTTTTAAAGTAGGCTTAGCTCTGCTGCTCTGACCCTATTTGTACCACTCACCTTGAACTTCTGCTTTAGGCCTAGGATATTCTCCTCTTAGGGCCTTTGCCCTTGATATTCCTTCTGTAAAGCTTTTCCTCTAGATCTTTGTTTGTCTGGATGCTTTGCATTTATTCACCTCTCACCTCATATGTTATTTTCTCAGAGGCCCTTCCAGGTTTCCCAGTCTGAACTAATAACCTCTTCATCAACCATCAGCACCTGTTACATGCCCCCTTTTACTATTGTCGGTATATTACTCAGTGATAGCTGACATCATTTTATTTGTTTATTATTACATATTCTTCATTTCCCCTTCCACTGTCAAGCCCCCCTTCTCCTTCCAGGAGTGTAAATTCCAGAGAGGAGGGATTTTGCTAGTCATTGCCATATCTCCAGTTCCTATAACAATGACTGGCTTGTTGCAGGATGCCAGTAAGTCCTTGGATAATTAAGCAGGTGAGTGAATCATACGGTTCTGAGGAGAATTCATATGCTCTTCATCTGTGACTCTCCTCTTGCGATCTATAAAGATAGGAAGTTAAAAATTTGTGAGTTCTGAAGTTTTGCCCTGAACTTTTTTGTTTCTGGCTTTCAGGAAATCAAAACTAAATTTATCAATTAACTATAGTTACCGTTCATTGTCTTTTAGTTTTATTCTAGTTATAATTGTCGGTGGAAAGCTGTTGACTGTAGATTTTGTAAGCAAGAGAACATTGGGATCAGGCAGTCTCTGTTTGATTTTTCTCAGTCTCAGGATCTTTGACTCTAGAGTTATTGTTCATTGACTTGTTTATTAAGTACATACTACATTTTAGGCATTATGTTTGAAGCTAAGGAAAGAGTGGTGAAAAGGGCAGATGCATTTTCTTGGGCTCACCTAGAGAGAGCTTCTGTGACAGGCAACATTCTGGGTGTCACAGGAGCATCTTAAGGAACTTCTCACTTCAGGAGGAGGGTTTAGAGAAGCAGCCATCCCAAGGGTGGCCGTGTTCTTCCAGGAGAAGGAAACAACAAAGACCCAGGAGAGAGATAACAGGGTATGGCATATAAAATAACCAGAAATAGCTTTATAAATTTAGTACAGAGACTGAGGTGAAGAGAGATGAGTGTGAAAAGACCGAAAGGAGAAGATAGTGGTGTACAGTGATTAGAAGTTTAAACTTTTTCCTAAGAGTAAAGAGAAGCCACTAAAAGATTTCAGCCAGCGGTGACTTGCTCATATATGGATTTTCCTATCATCTTTTAAAATTTTGCTTGGGTTGCAACGTGGAGAAGAGATTGTTGGAAGAAGCAAGACAGGACAGTGCAGTGCAGGAACATTAAAGTGAAGTCTCCTATCAGAGTGCTTTCACATGTAGTGGGGAGCTTGATTCATTTTATATGTTCTGGTTTTTCCTGAGGTTTCCTACGCAACTTTTAGGTTCTAGAGGTTAAACTGTTTATATCTAAAGACATTTTCAAGTTATTAGTGCTTTTGTGTGTGTGTGTGTGTGTGTGTGTGTGTGCACGCACGCGTGCGTGTGCATGTGCACTAATGATACCACAGATTATATTTAACCAGTTGTAAGATTCTCTAAGTGGATTTTAATGAATGCTATTTTATTTCTCTGATTTAAATCTAGGATATAAATCAATATACATACACATAAAAACTTAACGGAAAAGTTCAGGGAAGGGAGTTGATGTTGAAGAAAGTAAATTAAATAAACTTAATAGAGTAATGGAATATTAAACGTTTGTATTAAGTTAGGAAGAATTGAGAGCTGCTCAATTGATTATGTAAATAAATCTTTGCAAATGACTGAGAAGGTCAAGAAAAATGCTGGAACATTGGCAGAAATGAGGGTATTAGGAAGGAGTCCTCTTATGAGGTAATGTGTGCTGCACTGGGTCTTTGTAATGCAGACTATTCATTTGATGGCATGTGTCTAAGGTTTGCCAAAAAAAAAAAAAGATGAAAAAAAAAATCTATTAGACTTCTTGCAGTTTATGAGTATATATTCCTGCTGGCCCTGGGCAATGAGTAATATACCACAAATGTTCAGTCAGTTCTTGTGTAGTGCCCTCCAAACAGCCACAGCAGTGAAATTATCTGGTGTGCCAGAGTTAACACATCAAGCCCTTGAAAATAAATGTGAAACTAAATGTCTTATATTGAAGTCATTGGAAATAAATGCTAAAATGAATATCTTTATCACTGAAGTACAAAGAAAAATAGATATATTAGACACACTGTAGTACAAGGAAAAGCAGATATACTAGATATACCCAGTATTTTTGTTGTTATATGGTTAGGAGGTGTGACGTGATTTTTTCAATTTAAAGGCTATTGTCTAGCTCAGTTGTAACACTCATAACTAGAGAAGTAGCTAGCACCTGTGGTGCTGTTTGAATGAAATCTAGAAAAGAACCATTAGATGTGGGATCTGGGATGTCATTTAAAGTCAAGGTTGTTTCCTGTGTGTATGAGATGTGTATGTTTGTGGAATGGGGTGGAACTTTTCAGTACATAAAGCTATATAGCCAATGTACCCGTAAATGATAACTTAGAATAGATGGCAGCTTCACAGTTGAGTCACTACCCATGGTACATCCATTTAGACAAGCTATGGTGCTGTAGTTTGTTGATGGCCTCTTGGTACAGATTGTAGTCAACATCTTTTTTTTTTTAAGTAATATGCACTTACTTTTAAAGTTTTCTTTTTCTTAACACAGAAGTAAGACATATTTATATTAACAACTTTGGAAAATATAGAGAGGCAAAAAAAATTTAGTTATATATAATCCTGTCCTGCAACTATTGTTATCTATTTTCTGTATACCCTTCCATAGTCTTTATTTTGTATAGTTAGTGTATATAGTTTACATATGTAAAATTGTTTCATGTTAAAATGAGGAAAATCTTTTGCGCAACAATACTGCCTTTGCTGACATTTAAAATGTTTGAATTTTTGATGCATATACTATAAGTGCTCGAAACCCTCCAGTGGCTTCCCATCTCATTCAGAATAAATTCCAAAATCTTTACCATATCTTCCTCACATGATTTCATCACAGAAAATCTTTCCCCCCTAGGCCCCTCTTCTTTTCAGAGCTTATGCTGACCTCCTAGGGATTCCTAAAACACACCAGAGCCTGTTACTCCTGTGTGTGTCTGCAGGGTACAAGCCATTGTTCCATTCAAATCTTTTGCTCCATTGTTACCTTAGCAGAGGAACTTTCCACCCTTTGAATCCTGTATCTTACTTTATTAATTTTCACATTACTTACTCCTGTGTGTCATATTCTTATTTCAACTTCCTACCCTACACACAAACACTAGGATATGCAGTCTTTGGAATCAGAGATTTTGAGTACATTCATGCTTCTTCCTAGTAAAATTAAGTTTCTTTAGTTCCTAGTTTTTAAAAGACTAAGACAAAATTCAGTGTATTTACCCTCAAGCAGGCAGCTCATTTGTTGAATTTTATGAGTAGTCTAAATCAATCAACCAAATAGGTGGCTTCTAGACTAATTTTTCATTTAAACTATTAAGCAGTACTTTTTAAGTACAATTATCTGGAAGTTTTGTATTGCTGTCATCTAATATTTGTGTCTTGAAATTTGAATAGATATTAGTGCTCTCCAATTTATAGGGAACTGAACAACTCAGAATATATTTTATTCCTGTCTTTGGTTCATAAGGTACTATTATACTTAGTTGATTTCGTTTCTAAGTTAAATATATAGCATAAGAACATTTCATAGAATAGTAATTCCTTTAGTTATATGCTAGTTTTATCTCAACTTTATACAAAGGCAGATATAAAGTATACTTTATAACATGTGCTGTATACAAATTATAAAAAATATGTTGTTTATAAAGTATGTGTGTTTATAGATATATCTTATATGTATACGTGTGCACATGTATTTCATGAAGATGATAAGATTACAACTATTCCTTTGGGAAATAAGTGAGTATTAAAAAACACCACAATTTTCTCCTCAATATCACATCTTAAAGAGTCGTCCCTGTTTTCACATCAGTTTCTTTTAATCTTTGCTGAATGCAGTGCTTACCACTACTTGTCCTTTAATTATTTGTCTCCACACACTAGTTATAAGAGCCATGAGAGCATGGGCTTTATTTAACTGACTACTATATTTAGCATACCTAAAATAGCGTCTAGCATACTGGTTTCCAGTAAATGTTGTTTGACTAGATAATTGACTGAATAAGTAAATGAACTCTAGTGTTTATTTCATCCCAACTGCGCATAGGACTTTGAGATGATAAGTCAGGATATTATCAGAGTCCTACCCACTTCTTTATGAGGAATTCAGAATTTCACTATGGAGGATTTTTCACAAGTAGAGCACAAAAAATGATCCCAATATTTGTATGACTCAAGAGAACTTGTTATATCAAACAAAGCAAAATATAATGGTTCAGATACAGTAGAAGTTTTGCAGTTTTTAAATGATCTCTTATATAATTCTGAAGGTGTTCTTGATTGATGGACAGTTCTCTTGTGGGTAGTAATTTAGGGTTCCAGGCCCCGTCCATTTTATGCTCATTTGCTCATGACCTTCAGCACAAAGCTTGTATTGCCTTGCAACAGAGGCTCTCTGATAGAATGGAAAAGATCATGGAGGGTCCATGTAGAAGATTGTTCTGAGTAAGGTGTGGAAGTGGCATAGTTGCTTCTGATATTGTTCATACTCCAAAGGCCTTGACTCGTTTATTTTGGCATATACAATAACTAAGGGAGGTTGGGAAATGTGATCTAGCTGTGTGCCCAGCAGGGGTCACTGGTACATAGCTAGCCAGGCTTGCCCATTTTATTGTATGTACACGTAAGTACATTTCAGTTGGCTTATAAGATAGTTTTTATAACTTGTAAATAGTTAAAAGTTACTTATGAGTTAATATTTTTAATTCTGTGTGATGCTTTCTCTCCATACCCAACTATTTATTTTTGTTCACAAAAAAGGCAGCCTGGAATCCTCCATGGATCCCATAGTAATCTTTTTTTCTTTGACTTGAAACACTCATTTCCCGAACTCCATGGTCCACCGAGTATTTTTTCAGTTGGGATAACTAAGCACAGTCCCTTTGAAGCTCATCAAAGTTGTTTTCTAACTGGTCACAGAAGCTGTCTTTTGGTATCACCCTCCCTCTCCAGGGATTGTTGCTTCCATAACACCAATCCTACTTGGTTCTGGAAAACAAGAGAACTCAAGCTTCAGTAACTGTAGAATATTATCAGTAGTGCTATATGGATGATATAATTGTAATGATATGCTTATAGTCCAACTACTCTCTTTTGTAGACATTCATAGATTTTGGAGCCTATTACCTGAGAGCTTTGCACAAGACAGCTGAGTTCTTGGAGCTTCCATTTCTTAAGCAATGAAGTGTAGCATCTGGGTTCTTTATAAGTACTAGAACAAAGAGACAGTGTTTTAAAGATTAAAACATTCAGTGCATTGCTCATTATATTATATAATGTATATAATATATAGTACATGCCCCCACCCTCAAATAATAGCAATAATTATTACTTAACATTACAAGAAAATGTATGAAGGAGTTTAGAATTTAAATTTTGTGAAATGCTTCCCAGAATATAACATTTTAAATCATCTTAACCCAGTGCCACAGTTGCTGTGTTTTTCATTGAAAGGTCTTGGCCTGAGTGACCTAGAGACTTTTTAGGAATCTATCAGAGAAAATTATGCTTTTGGATGAGTAGTTGCTGATGGTTGAAAATAATAAAGGAAAGGGGATTCTGTGCAAAGAGTGTATTTTCGTGTGTGTGTGTCTGTGTGTGTATGTGTTTTGAGTTAGAATGGAGTGTCTGTCACTTGAAAATTATCATTAAATTGTGTTTCTTAACAGGCAACAGGACATTTCTTTTGGCCATATATACATGATAATTAATCAGCTACCTTAATACTTCTATGGAAACTTGTATAAATAATTGGACTGTTCTGTTTTTAAATCTCAGATATATATTTTCGTTTTGAAAAAAACGCAATTATCTTTTCAGTGACATTTTCAGTGTTTCTGATAGTAATTCTAGAACTTCTCTCACTATGCCCGATAGCATTCTTTTTTTTTTTTAATTTTTATTTTGAAGATGTTGGGTAAAATTCAGGGTTAGGTGTACAAGTGTTCATTATGCAGGTACCCTTGTTGATGAGATGTGCAGGCATCATTCTTAAAGTGAAAGGATTAGTTGAGTGGCTTAAGTGTGTGTGCATGCGTGCACACATGCGTAATTTTTTTCTCATCTTCAGATGTTGAGGAAATAATCTATAAGGCAAGGTTTTGTTTCTGCCAAAATTAACTGTCAGAGAAGAAGTTTCCTTAATCTCTTATAAGGTTTTCTCTCAATTTAGTTTACTTAAAAACAAACAAAAAAGTCCTTTTCAATAAGGAAAATAAAGCAGAAATGACCCCAAGCAATTTAGTTTGAAGTACTTATAAAAGTCATATGATAGGGCTGGGCCCAATGGCTCACACCTGTAATTCTAGCACTTTGGGAAGCAGGAAGATTGCTTGAGCCCAGGAGTTTGAGACCAGCCTGGGCAACGTAACAAGATGGCTTCTCTACAAAAAATCAAAAAAATTGGCCAGGTATTGTGGTGCAAGCCTGTAATCCAGCTGTTAGGAAGACTGAGCTGGAAGGATTGCCTGAGCTCAGGGGATCGAGGTTGCAGTGAGCTGTGATCATGCCACTGCACTCCAGCCTGAGTGACAGAGTGAGACCCACAACTCAAAATAAAAAAAGATTAATAAAATTTTAAAAATAAATAAAAGTCATAAGATAGAATTGATATAAAGGAATTAAATAAGTTTTACATCAATTTAATAAAGATTCCTGTATATGTGATCTCAAAATTGTAATTACTAGATATTAATAACCATAGATATTTTCAAGATTAATTTATAAAGCAAATAGTAAACTACTGTTATTGTAGAGAACCTGCAGGAAAAATGAAAAACCAACTTCACTAATGTTACACAGCACTATATCATATATTAATACATCTCTGTCTCAAACAAGTTAGAAGGTGTAAACTCTATTGGATGACTTAAAAAGTAAGTCAGCTTTGCAATGTTAAAGTCATTGATGTTGGAGATGCAGATGTAAAGTTTTAATAAATTAGATTCATGAATGTCAGAAATTATTTTAAATTACTATTTTATTTTCCATGTGATTTTGAAATGTATATGAGAAACCATGCTAAATAAATTGATATAAGTAGTCATTTGACCATTTCATCTATACATATGAGAGTTTTCAAGCCAACTAGTAAATTAATAAATACATGAAAGTTTAGTGTGTGAGTGTGTGAGTTCCAGAGACCTTCATCTGGGGCTGTCACCTTTTCACCATATGATCTTGGTACACGTCATTTTTCTGTACAAAGTATTCATAGTAATATCTGTTCATAAGATTGTTGTAAGAATTAAATGAGTTAATATATATGCAAGGGCTTAGAGCAGGGTAGTAACCAATGTACAAGTGATTGTCCTACCTTTGGGAAAATGGGGCAAAACCTTACAATTTGAAATATATGATACTTAGATCATATACTTTCTCATCGCACTGAAGGATTTTCTGTTTTAAGAGATGTTCATATGGGTTTCTTTCCCCTCAGTGCTTTCTTTCAACATCCCATAGTAAAGGCTTTCTAAAAGTATTCGCTTCGAAACATCAATCATCTTGTGACTAAGAGTCTCTTTTCAACCAGAATACTTTTGATTATTTATTTTCCATTCAAGGGGTCCCAGGTGTACTATTTGTGTTCAGATTATCCCCATTTCTGTAAGAATGAAATTAAATGAAATTAAATTAGATAGATTGTAATTTGCCCAGCTGTCACCAATGAAGTTAAAACAGTGGCCTTTCTGCCTTGGGAGAGGGATAGGGTACATTTCAGTAGCTAATTTTGCCACATAAAGGCATATGTTTAGACAGAAAGCCATGTGAAATATTCATGAATATAAGCCATATCTTATCAAGTCCTCTCTAAAAC
This sequence comes from Tarsius wallacei, assembly GCA_963574415.1. Classification (NCBI taxonomy): domain Eukaryota; kingdom Metazoa; phylum Chordata; class Mammalia; order Primates; family Tarsiidae; genus Tarsius; species Tarsius wallacei. The sequence continues at coordinate 19,571 of CAUYQG010087462.1, forward strand.
ATCATAATGTAAGAAAGTAGCAAGGAACGTTTGAAATACCTCACCACGTGTGGTGTCTCTGTTCATTGTTCTTTAGAGGCAATGTGCTCAGATTGGCTGGAGTAAAGTTTTGTGGTTTAACCACACCTACCTTGTAGTTGGTGTCTGGGCTAAATACATACTATTTCAGAAGCTTTTGCAGTCAAACAGAACAAGACAACACACATAAAAGCCCAAACTACCCAAGTTGTTATCACTTTGAGAGAATTCTAAACTGTGAAAGTTTGAATGTTTATAAAAGAGGATAATTGGCCAGGCGAGGTGGCTCAAGCCTGTAATCCCAGAACTTAGGAAGGCCAAGGTGAGAGGATTGCCTGAGCTCACAGGTTCGAGATCAGCCTTGGCAACTCAGCGAGACCTCATCTCTACAATAAATCAAAAAGTCAGCCAGGCGTGGTAGCATGTGCCTGTTGTTCCAGCTACTTGGAAGGCTGAGGTGGAAGGATCACCTGAGCCCAGTGGAATGGGGTGGCCTTGAGCGTGCCATCGCACTCCAGCCTGGGCGACAGAGTGAGACGCCGGCTCAAAAAAAAAAGAGGATGATTGGACTACAAGCATAGCATGGCAATGAGGTTATTTAGTTTGTAAAAGTTATTATGATATTATAAGCAGTGAATTCCTTTCCATATAAATACATGATTTATTCAAAATGGTAATATATAGATTTTTAGGGGAATATAATAAGTAAGCTACCATAATAGTAGTTTTAAGTATAACAGTGTCAAAAAAAAGTGGGGTTTTTTTCCCCATTGAATTTGAAAAATATCTGAAGTAAGATAGTAGAGGACCTTGACTGTAAAAATGGCAGAAGGATTGAAAAGTAAGAGGCATCTGTAAGGTAGATGCTACAGGTCACAGTGATTATTTCATTTGGTCACTATATTATGTTATATTGATTTCATAGAAGAAACTGAGGTACACAGAAGTTCATTGACTTGCCCAAGGTTGCTTGACTTAGGAGGTAGTTAAACAGAAGATAAATTCATATATGTCTAACGTGAGGCTTATGTCTTTTGAGCTGGTCGGAAACTAGAAGAATGTTAAATTCTTATGGAATATTAATTTTTTGGCAAATTTTCTAGTAGATAAAAGCAAATAAATTTTTGTAAAACAATTTCTGTAAAACATAGGCATATCAACACTTTAAAATGTCTGCATGTAATTTAATCAGAAAATATAAGGTCTATCAGTTTGTTAAATTATTAACTTGTGACATATGTAGAAAACTTTGGTTTCCTGACATTATATATATTTATGAACAAAATAAGTTGTATGTTGTACAAAAATTTTTTATCTTTGCTGTGTGGAATACTAATGGATGCTGTATTCAAGGATGAGAGTTGTATCTAGGGCATATGTTAAGGGGTCATGAAAGAAAGTCAAAATTACTTTTGGTAAGTTATCCAGGTATGATGGCGCACAGATGTAGGCCCCACTACTCAGGAGGCTGAGGTGGAAGGATCACCTGAGCCTAGGAAGTTGAGGCTGTGGCAAACCATGATCGTGCCATTGCACTCCAACCTGGTGAATATTTTAGTCCAAATGTTTATTTTTTGGTTTTCTTAAAGAAATCTGATTCACAGAAATAACAGTTGATCAAATTATAAACTGTCCTTTATGAACTACTAAATAATATTCCTGCCTTTTCAATCTGTACATAAAAACAGGTCAAAGAGTGTCAGAACTAGTAGTATCTGAAAAGATCAGTAGTAAAAAGAAAAAAATAACAACAGGGTTTGGGTATGTATATGCGTGTATGTTTGTGTGTGTGTGCATGTTCAGAGAGAGAGAGAGAGAGAGAGATACATTGTTTTAAAAACACAATTTGACTTCCAGAATGAATGAAAGACAGTGCCTATAGCTGGATGACTTTGGTCACTAACGCCCTTACTGGAAATAGCTCAGTAACCCACTGGTATGCTGTTTAGATATCAGCTATAGGAATTTTGGAGCTAGAAAAGGACCTGTGCTTTGCACAGAGTCGGGCCCATGGTAATCTGGGACTCACACTCTACTTCAGTGGTTTCTGCCTGCCAGTCCTTCTGTACATGCTTCATGCATCTTCATTTTTTAATACCCTGACACAGACTTTTAATAAATGATGGATTAGTGATGAGTGAAAATATAATCTTTATTATTTTTATAACTGTCTCAGAGAGAAATAGAAAATATATCCAAGCCAGGCTCGGTGGCTCAGCCTGTAATCCCGCACTTTGGGAGACTGAGGTGAGTGAATTGCCTGAGCCCGTGCATTCAACACCCGCCTGGGCAACTTGGCGAGACCTCATCTCTACAATAATTTTTTAAAAAAAATTAGCCAGGTGTGGTAGCGTGCGCCTGTAGTTTCAGCTACTTGGAAGGCTAAGGCAACAGAGTGAGACTCCAACTCAAAAAAAAAAGAAAATATATCCAGTAGTAATACTGATTTCTGCCTTATAGAGCTTAAAAACATAAGCTTAACGCATACACATAAAACTCCAATGATGATCTGGGAAAAGAAGATTAATTTGGGTAAAAATATAAAGTGAGTTTTTAGTCACTACATGTGGTATTTAATGTACCTTAGGTAGTGTTATTCAAGATTAAGCTGCCTGAAAAGGTAGGATAGATTCCAAAGATCACCCAAATCTTATGTGTGTGTTCTTTTGTAGCTATTATTTGAAATAAAATGACTGACTCCAAGGTAAGTTTGGGAAACTATCAGCCAAATAAATATCAGTGGACAGCAACAATAGTTTTTTGTTTGTTTTTGTCTTGTTTTTAAACTACCTGATTTGTCAGAATTCCCAAAATAATATACATCATGGAACATGGAACTCTCTTTTACATAGAACACCTGCTGAAAGTAGATGCCACAAAACTCATCTAGTACACTTTTTAGCTGGATTGGGGCATCTGGTACAGTCCACATAAGCTGGACTGTATCAGTAATTCAGAGATACTTGGGAGAGGAAGGGGAGAAAGAGGAAAGCCACTTTGTCGCTACTACACTATTACCACTATTACCAATTTTAGGTATTTTACCAGTTGAACAAAATATTTACTCAGTGGTGTCAGGGACTTCAAGGCATCTGTACTTATTACCTTTATGTTCAAAATAGAGTTCATCTGTTAGCTAGTAATTTTATAAATGCCAAACATTAAATTAATTAATAATCTGTGGTTCTCAAATGCCACAGATCAAGTTCATATATGAGACTTGTCGTGTGTAGAACTTTCTTTTTTTTTTTTGAGTTGAAGTCTCTTTCTGTCACCCAGGCTGGAGTACGGTGGCACACTCACGGCCATTCCAGCTTCGATCTGCTGGGCTCCAGCAATCCTTCCACCTCAGCCTTCCAAATAGCCGGAACTTACAGGCGCACACTACCATGCCCAGCTAATTTTTAGCTTACTGTAGAGACGAGATCTCACCAAGTTACATTCATTTGGTCTTGAACCCACGGGCTCAGGCAATCACTCGCCTTAGCCTTCCAAAGTGCTGGGATTACAGGCTAAGCCACCGAGCCCAGGCAGAACTTTCTTTTTCAAAACTAATTTTTATAGCATCACGGTTTGTCCCATAAAATAAACCAAGCTATTATACAGTTGATACTCAGACTTTATTAAATTATGATTAATTTTAGGTTGATGCTAATATACTTTATATAACCTGAAATTAATATAATCTAATTTAAATATGTAATTAATATAATCTGATTTAAATCTTGGTTTAAGAATTTGATTTAAATATTACTCTTGTTTCTTATATATATAGCAATGTTTGTGGTTAAATTTTGATCCAATCATTTGACTAATAGTAGTTTATTAAAATTGTGAATTCACTAGCCAGGCGTGATGGCTAACACCTATAATCCCAGCACTTTGGGAGGCAGAGGTGAGAGGATTGCCTGAGCTCAGGGATTTGAGACTAGCCTGAGTAACCTGGCGAGACCTTGTCTCTACAATAAATCAAAAAAGTAGCCAGGCATGGCAGCGCACGTGCCTGTGGTTCTAGCTACTTGGAAGGCTGAGGCAGAAGGATCGCCTGAGTCCAGCAGGTCGAGACTGCGGTGACCATGAGCGTGCCACTACACTCCAGCCTGTGCAGCAGAGTGAGACTCCCCCGCACCCCCAAAAATTGTAATTCACAAGTAGCATATTTTAGGACTGTGGATTGTCTGATCCAGGAAAATCTTGAACAGTAATATATTTGCAAATCAGTATTTAAAATATGTAAATGATAAAAGTGAAAACTATAAATGAGAATTGTGTTATGAATGAATTGCTGGGAGATATATTGGTATAAGATTAAAATGTATAAAGTGTGTTAATTTTTAAGGAATAAATTATTATTTGATTTTATTCAGGTAATTCTGTATATAGTCCCAGCTTCATAAAATTTTCTTTTTTTTTTTTTAACAATTTCTGTTGAAATAGTGGCTAGAGTCACAAGATAATTCACAATCCCATTTTAAACTAGAATTTAGTTAAATAGCATACTGATATGTAGCAATTAGCACCTGGTCAAACTTACAAAAAAGTTTGGGATAAGTGAATCTTGCTGTCATGTTGTGCCTTTTTTGTATATTTTACTCAGACCATAAGCTACACTTTTTTTAGGGGTCTTGTCTTGTCCTGATGCCCTTAGGTTAAAATGTAGGTACTGCACCTATGTCTGCTTCCTGACTCTTAACCCGCATATGATTCATTTGTCTCTTAAAAGCTTTATTTTTCCTAGACATAGGCTTAGGTCTCTGTTCCATGAGAATGTTGTGGCAGGACCAAGTCAGTGTATTTCAGAATCTTCCCTCATGGGAACACCCTTTATGACTTCTACTCCAGAACTTGACTGATGTGTATTGCCTATGAAATTTAATAATACTATTGTTATCTCAATTTGTAAAAAATAGATTGTAAGATTTCTTGAAATGGCATCTATTCTTGCCTCTCTTATCTAAAGAGGTATTTAATTCATGCCAAATTATTGTTTAATTTATCATTATACATAGATAATAGGGGGAAGGGGATAAAAACAGTGTTTAAAAACTATGTTTAAGTTGGGCATGGTGACATGTGCCTGTCCTAGCTGTTCAGGAGGCTGAGATAGGAGAATCGCTTGAGCCTAGTAGTTAGAGACCAACCTGGCAACATAGTGAGACCTTATCTCAAAAAAATCCCTACATTTAATTTTTTTCTATTGTTTGTAACACTTATCACAATGACTTTTTGGGTAGTAGAAGTTTTGTTTGAAATTAGTAATGTCTTACACCTCAGTGTTCTCTGCTTCTAGAGTAGTGTCTTACAGCAGATTCTCAAAAAGTACTTGTTAAATAGAATTGAATTTTTAAAAGCAAAAGTATTTCTTTCTCTTTAGGCAGTCTTTATCGTATTGGGCCTAACATTACTATGTAATTATGATATTTGTGGCTATAAGTTGGCATAGATGAATAGATTGTGGCACATACAGGCTGCATGCTTGTCTGTTCTGTTAGACTGGCGCTCCTATGGCACCTAGTACTCCCTCCACACAGTGAATTCTTAGGAAAGATGAACAGATGATGGATTCCAAAAAGTTCCATAAGATCTGAATAAATAAAAAGTAAAAATGTATTAGGTAGTTATGTCTTCATTTGACATACTGAGTTGCTTTTAAAAAAAATCACCCTGTATAGCACGTCAGCCTGAGTCATGTCCAATAGAAATCAGTGTATTATTCTATCATTACATGTATTAGTTGAAGCCTTTTTAAGTTCCCTGAGCCATAGAGTAGTGTTTCCCCAGTTGCCTTCTGTAATAAGTGAACGAATTAAATGGAAGCATCACTAGGATGATGAAGGGTATGTGTACTGGTTATGAACATATTATTCATTTTAATATCTGATAGCCATCATTTGGTGGCATGCAGAATCATTCATGAATGCATATCTGCAAACTTCTGTCTTCAAATTGTTCCTGAAGAAATCCTGCCAATATTTCACTATTCCACATTGTGAGTAAATATATATATTCTGAATTTTTCTTGACTTTTTTTTGTGTGTGTGGAGTCAGAGTCTCACTCTGGGCAGTGGCACCCTCACAGCCACTGCAGCCTCGACCTGCTGGGCTCAGGCAATCCTTCCGCCTCAGCCTTCCAAGCAGCTGGAACTACAGGCATGCGCCACCATGCCTAGCTATTCTGAAATTGTCTATTCCTTGCAGATAAATTGTTATTGTCCTAAATTTTAAATATTTCACATCTCAATTATCAATTTTTAAAAAACGCTTTTAGTGAAGTAGCTTTGCAGTTATTTTACACCTTTGAATAAACATTTCACTTCTTCCAGGTCCTCCACATATGGTTTTTTTCCTTTATTTATTTGACTTCTAATTATATGCCCCTATTAAGTTCATGTTTAAATCTTTCCTTTGTATATCTTGTATCTCACAAAACTAAGAACTATGATTTCTGAACTGATTATTTATAAATATTGTTAAATATTATGCACTTAAGGTAGGGAGGAGTATAATCTATTCAAAGTCAAGTCTGAATGACTATGGGATATAAATACATTTTGCCTGTTTGTTTGGGGCTTTGAAGGATCAAAACCCTTGATGCCTGTCATAAACCTGAATCGTCTCTCCTGTGAGGCTTATTCTGGACATGGAATAACACTGCATTTTTGGAGGGGGAGAAGTGATAAGGATGAAAGGGTAGACAGTAATGTTACTAAGGTAAACCTTTATTTAATTAACAATTAGTCTTTATATTATTATTAGCCAGCTAAATAAGGATAATATACAGGCAGGGAAGACAGAATGCATTTCATATGCTAGTTAGCTTATTATATTTTGAAATGTTGTGTGCATTGTTAGCCAATAATATAAGTATGACATTATAGATACACATACAGTGTCCTTTTTTTAATTCAAAAATAATCGGTAATAACCAATAAGAGTGTCCGATTCTTAAGGGCAGTGTCTTAGAGTCTCACTGGCTGAGTAGAACATAAGAGGAAAGGGGCTTAGTAAGCATTTGTTGAATGAGTGGATATGTGAATGTTTTCTTTTTTGATGCATTTTCTTGATATATGAGGAGTAATAGAGCACCTGAGGGATGCTTAGCAAATCTGTTGTTAATAGAAGCTATTGTTACTTAAACATGAAGTAGAAGATTGATATTGATATATATGTGTATAGATAGATAGATGTTGTCCATACTTTCTCATTTCTGAGTTCTTTGATGACTTTCTTTTCTCTTTCTGCATAGAGCCCACCTCAGTTACGTGCATGACAATACACTTCGTCAATTCTAAGATGCTCTGTTTTTCTTTTTTTTTTTGAGTTGGAGTCTCACTCTGTCACCCAGACTGAAGTGCAGTGGCCGCTCCCGGCCATCACAGCCTCAACCTGCTGGGCTCTGGCGATCCTTCCGCCTCAGCCTTCCAAGTAGCTGGAACTACAGGCAGGCACGCGCTGCCACGCCCGGCTAATTTTTTATTTATTGTAGAGATGAGGTCTCACCAAGTTGCCCAGGCGGGTCTTGAAACCGCAGGCTCAGGCAATCCACTCACCTCAGCCTCCCAAAGCGTGGGATTACAAGCTGAGCCACCGAGCCCAGCTTTTTTTCTTCTTTTCTTACCTTTAAACATCATTTGGGCATAAAAGAACCTGGAATCTGTTTTCTTGTTTAAACTGTTTCTTGTCACAAAGTTGCATTTGTGATTGTTATAAATACCAATAGAGTAATGTTCTCAATTTGAGAATTGTAGCTCACTAAATTAAATGCTCACCAAAGTTCATCTTAATTGCTAAACCCACCTATTTAAGCATTGAATTTAGAATTATTTGCAGTTCATTGTATTCCTATAATCTTTCTTATTATTATTATTTGAGTCGGGGTCTCACTCTGTCACCCAGACTGGAGTGCAGTGGTATGATTATGGCTATTATTATTATTATTATTATTATTATTATTATTATTATTATTATTAGAGTGGGCTCTCACTCTGTCACCCAGGCTGGAGTGTAGTGGTATGATCATGGCTCACTGCAGCCTCAAACTCCTTGGCTCAAGCGATTCTCCTGCCTCAGCCCTCCAAGTTTCCGGGACTGCAGGCATGCTCCACCACACCTGGCTAGTTTTTTTTACTTTTGGTTTTGTGGAGATGGGGATCTTTCTATCTGGCCAGGCTGATTTCGAGCTCCTGGGCTCTCAACGTGCTGGGGTTACAGGTGTGAGATACCGCACCTAGCCAATAAGCTTTAACAATTTATTGTGTGATTTTTGGTAAATAGGAAAATATTTAGTAATTTGTGTATTTGAAAAATGAAGGATTTTTTAAAGATAACTTTTGGCTCAGGACTGTGGAATAAAATGTATTATAATTTTAAAATGTTTTCTTGGAGTTCTTGATTCAAATTGTAACCCTAGTTTTTCCTGTTCCTTCCATAGCTTCCTGCAGATTTCACAAAACTACACCTTACTGATAGTCTCCACCCACAGGTGACCCACGTTTCTTCTAGCCATTCAGGATGTAGTATCACTAGTGATTCTGGAAGCAGCAGTCTTTCTGATATCTACCAGGTAAGAGAGTGTTTTCCTTGTCATTTGTTTTGTTTCATTTATTCCAAGAAGTTTGTTATCAGAATTTTAAATAGAGTGGTTGCAATAAATGTATTTACCTTGATTTTAAATATTTTATTTATTTGACCATAAATGTAGTAGATTTATGACCCTTTCTTGACTAAAAAACTGTAGGATTTAGTAACTTCTTTTTTTTTAAAAATTTGTACAGTATATGAGCTACAAGTATAATTTTGTTACATGTATAGATTGTGTAGTGGTGAAGTCAGGGCTTTTAGTGTATCCATCACCCAAATTACATACATTGTACCCATTAAGTAATTTCTTATTATGTACCCTCCCACCTCCTCATCCAGTCTCTGTTGTCTGTCATTCTATACTCTGCATCTATATATACACATTATTTAGCTCCCACTTGTGAGAACATGTGGTATTTGGCTTCTTTGTCTAGTTTGTTTCATTTAAGATAATGGCCTCTAGTTCCATCCGTATTGCTACAAAAGATGTGATTTAATTCTTTTTATGGCTATATATAGTATTTCAGGGTATATTTATGCCACATTTTCTTTATCCTGTCATTTGTTGATGGACATTTAGCTTGGTTCCATGTCTTTGCTGTTGTGAATAGTGCTGTGATGAACATATAGGTGCAAGTGTCTTTTTGATGTAATGATGGTTTTTCCCTATGAGTAGATACCTAGTAGTTGGGTTTGCTGGATTAAATGGTAATTCTGTTTTTATTTCTTTGAGAAATTTCCATACTGTTTTTCACAGAGGTTGTGCTAATTTACATTCCCACCAACAGTGTATAAGCATTCCTTTATTTCCACATCCTTGCTGACATGTTTTTTAAAAAAAATCTTTTTAATAATAGCCATTCTAACTGGTGTAAGATGATATCTCATTGTAGTTTCAATTTACATTTCTCTGATGAATAGTAATGTTGAGCATTTTTCCATAGGCTATTGGCTATTTGTATGCCTTTTGAAAAATGTCTGGCTCACGCCTGTAATCCCAGCATTTTGGGAAGTTGCAGCGAGAGGATGCCTGAGCCCAGGGGTTTGAGACCAGCCTGGGCAACTTGGTGAGACCTTGTCTCTACAATAAATCAAACAAATTAGCTGGTCATGGTGGCATGCACTTTAGTTCCAGCTACTTGGAAGGCTGAAGCAGAAGGATCGCCTGAGCCCAACAGATCAAGTTGTGGTAGCCATGTGCATGCCACTACACTCCAGCCTGCGTGAGAGTGAGACTATGACCTAGACAAAAAAAGAAAAGAAAAGAAAAATGTCTATTCATATCATTTACCTACTTTTTAATGGAATTTTTTGTTTTGTTTTGTTTTTCTTGTTGAGTTCCTTATGACTGCTGAATATTAGTCTTTGGTCAGATGCATAGTTTGCAGATATTTTTTCCCACTCTGCAGATTATCTATTTACTCTGTTGATTATTTCTTTTACTCTGCAGAAAACTTTTTAGTTTAATTGAGCCCCATTAGTGCTTATTCTTTTGAGGTCTTAGTTATGAATTTTTTGCCTTGACCAATATCCAGAAGAGTTTTACCTAGGTTTTCTTCTAGTATTTTTATAGTTTCGAGTCTTACATTTAAATCTTTATTCCATCTTTAGTTAATTTTTATACATAGTGAGAGATAAGGATCCAGTTTCATTCTTCTGCATATGGCAATCCAATTATTTCTTTAAAAAGATTTCCTTTCCCCACTGTATGTTCCTGTCAGCTTTGTCAAAGATCAGTTTTCTGTAGGTATGTGGCTTTATTTCTGGGTTCTCTATTCCATTGGTCTTTGTGTCTATTTTTATATGAGTACCATGCTGTTTTGGTTACTATAGTAGTATAATTTGAAGTCAGGCACGTGATGTCTCCTGCTTTCTTCTTTTTGCTCAGGGTTGCTTTGACTATTTGGGTTCTTTTTTTTGGTTCCATATGAATTCTCAGATTGCTTTTTCTAATTCTGTTAAAAATTACATTGGTATTTTGGTAGGGATTACACTGAATCTGTAAATTGCTTTGGGCAGTACTATCATTTTTAACAGTGTTAATTTTTTCTGTTTATGAGAATTGGGTGTTTTTCCATTTGTGTTACCTACAACTTTTTTTTTTTTTAACCTACAACTTCTTTAATTGGTGTTTTGTAGTTTTCCTTGTAGAGATCTTTCACCTCCTTGGTTAAGTATATCCCTAGGTTCGTGGGATTTTTTTGGCTTGTTTTGTTTTTGTAGCTATTATAAATGAGATTGCCTTCTTGATTTGGTTCTAGCCTAGATTGTAAGGGTATATAGAAATGCTTCTAATTTTTGTACACTGATTTTGTATTTAGAAACTTTGCTGAATTTATAAAAATCTTAGGGTTTTTTTTGGTGGAGTTCTTAAGATTTTCTTCATATAAGATCATATCATCAGCAAACAAGGATAATTTTACTTCCTCTTGTCCTATCTGGATGCCTTTTTCTCCTCCCTTGCATGATTATGGTGGCTAGAACTTCTAGTATTATATTGAATAGCAGTGATGACAGTGGGCATCTTTGTCTTGTACCGGTTTTTAGAGGGTATGCTTTCAACTTTTCCTCATTCAGTTTAATGTTGGCTGTGAGGTTGTTGTATGTGGCAAATTTTTCTTATTATAGTCTATATTGAGCATGACAAGATAAAGGAATTATTAAGATTGGATCATTAAATTGTATTTCTTTTAGTTTTTTAATTAGCTATAGATTTACTATGTGCTTAAAATAAATTCTTATGATGAATGGAAAATAATCTAGAAGTATGGAATAAAATATTTAATTGTTAAGGAATAGTTTACTAGTTTAGAATATGCAAACTTAGAAAAAGTGACTAAAATGCCAAAAAATTCTTTTTTGAGGCCTCCAGATACGTTCTATTAATTAAATGGCTTCAAACAAAAAAAAGAAAAACCATTATATTCACTTTACAAAGTATTATTTTTGGCTTCTTGGAAATTGTGACATGAGATAGCCATAATAGTAACTTTCTTTAGAAATGTTATAGTTATGAAAGATCATTGATGTATTTAGTGTTAAGCTTCTATTTTTTTCCAAAATTACTAAAAATAAGTGAACAGTTAGAATATCATAAATACAAGACATTTAAGTCCTAGATTTAACAGATCTTAAAAAATAAATTTTCTTTTAAGGAGATAATATGTTAGGTAATTACTTTCCTCAGTTTACCTCTCTACCACATGTGCGCACGTGCATACACACAAACACACTTTTTCTGTTCTGGAAGTTGATTTTTTTTCCACCTTTTTTTTTCCTTCTTGAGTCAGGGTCTTACTCTGTCACCCAGTCTGGAGTATAGTGGCATGATCTCCACACAGTGCAGCCTCAAACTCCTGGGTTGAAGTGATCCTCCTGCCTCAGCCTCCCAAGTAGCTGGGATTACAGGAGTGAGCCACTGTACCCAACACAGAAGTTAATTTTTATCAACATTTATTGAAGAGTTTCCTTATAGAAGAATGAACAGTATACATAAAAGCTGTGCTTTAGCTTATATTAATTGAAAAACCATAGCAGAGTCATTTTTTTAAAACTTTGAGGTGATTGTTATACATTTTGAACATCTACACTGTGAATACAGCTTGAAGTTATATATAGCATTTTTTATTGTTCTCTTCAAATAAATACAAACCTGGATAAAACGTCTGAAAGACAAATTTATAATAAGAATTAAGTAACTACATAAATAAGTTTATTGAGGTGTATTCTGAAGGGAATTCTAGTCTTAAGTAGACATTTCCTTGAGTAGATTGGATTTTTTTTCTTCAATTTTCAATTTTTTTTTTTTTTTTTTTTTTTGTGAAGATGAGGTCTTGCTATGTTGCCTAGGCTAGTCTCAAACTCTAGGCTCAAGCAGTCCTCTCACCTTGACCTCCCAAAGTGCTGGGATTACAGGCATGAGCCACTGTGCCCAGCCTAGGCTGGGTAATTTAATGAGAAAATCTTGATGGTACTACTTCTGCCCCCATCCGAATGTCTGAGAAACCAGAATATGGGTGAAACTTCCTAATTGTTCTGATGTAGTTGGAGCCTATAGCTGGCAGTCTGGTTTATCTTACGGTGTAGATGAAGAGAAGGATCCCTGTGTATCGTTCTGATTCATTTAGTTGAGTTTCAAAACTATTTGTTTCAAATTTAATGACATACGTGTTCATTTCTGTCAAGTTTATACGCATCATACACAAAAATCCATACATGTATCTAAAGATTTAGCTATTGGCTGTGCAAAACTTAACACTTAATATAGTCGCAGTAGACCACTTCTGTTGTCATCTAATCATAAGTTTTTAAGGTGAAAAGTCTGACATTAACCAGGTTCAACTTCTAATATCATATTTGAATTCTCTACTACTTTCCCATCACTCAAGCATCCAGTTTACTCTTGAGCAATTTCAGGGATGAGCAACTTTCTCCCCTGGCAGTGTATTTAATCTTTTTACAATTTGACTTGGAGATTTGTTTTTTCTTTGCCCCTCCCTACCTCCCTTCCTTGTTGAAAGCTTGTCATCCCTCTCTCCCTCCCTCCCTCTCTCCTCCCTTCCTTGTCAAAAGCTTGTCACATCAAAGTGAGTATAAAGTCTCATGGAAACAAAGAGGTTGAAATTAAATGCTAAGTACAAGGGAGAAATAGGTAGAATAATGTTGCTGAGATGGTGGGAGAAAAGGAATTCAAGAGCAAAGAAGAATGATGAGACTTAGAAGAAGAAACTCTCCTCTCTGTCTAGAGCTCAGCCTGGTAGGTTTCGAGTGGGGAGTTAGAGTGCTGAAGGAGTTCCTGTATAAGACTTCTCTTTTCTCTCTGAAGAGTTGAGTTCATTTGTTGAGAGTGAGAGAGTTAGCAGGTAGAGAATTTTAAGAAGAGAGAAGTTTTTAAATAAAAGTTGCAGAGAGTAGAAGAACAAATTGACCAGAGAAATGGAAACGCAATTGAGTCAGTGCCCTCAAATATAAAGTGATTTCCTTCTGCCTTGTTAAGTAATTTTCTCCACAGTAAACACAAAGAAAGCAAAGATTTGACTTCACTCACGGCTGGAGTTTTGCTAAGTGAGTGTAACACAAAAACAGGTAGAGCAGTGGCCAGGCCTTTTCTAACTGCAAAGCTTGGCTTTTGTGTGCCTTCTGCCTGGAATATTTTCTCATAGTTTGATCCTTTTCTGCCTGATTTTCAAGTATCATCTCCTCAGTTCTTCTGCTACAACCCTGTATAAAAGAGGGCATACATTTTCGTTCTTTTTCTGGCTAGTCCTTTTATTTCCTTCCTAGACTCTAATTGAAATGATTATTACTTTCCTTGTTGTCGCTCCGCCTGCTATAATGACAGCTTTAGGAAGGCAGGGAACTTGTCTGTCTTACCTCCATTTTTCTCACCAGAGCCTAGTATAGTACCAGGAAATTGTAGGCAAACAGTAAATATGTGTTGAATAAATGTAATAGATATAATAGGCCAGAGACTGACTATAAGGTAGATATGAAAGGAAGTCAAGATAGATGGTGTGACACTGGGCGTGGTGGCTCTCACCTGTCATCCCAGCACTTGAGAGACAGAGGCAGGAGAATTGCTTGAACCCAGGAGTTTAAGGTCAGCCTTGGGCCACATAATGAGACCTTGTCTCTACAAAATTAAAAATTAAAAAATGAGCCAGGTATGGTGGTACACGCCTATTGTCCCAGCTACTTGGAAGACTGAGGTGGAAGGATCCCCTGAGCCTAGCAGGTTGAGGCTGCAGTGAACCGCGATTATGCAGTATGGCACTCCAGCTTGGGCAACAGAGTGAGACTCTGACTCAAAAAAGAAAAAAGGTAGGAAGTGTGAATGCTAGACATCAAAGTTGGTAGAGTATTGAAGATTGAAGATTCTACTTACATTGAAAAAATGTTACCTTAGAAGCAGATGGAAGCAAGCTGAAAGAAGAGGAGATTGTTGGTAAATAGGAAGCAGAATGCCTACTTTGTGATATGACAGTGCCATTTCTAACCATAATAAGGTCCTGCTTAACTGGTGTGACTATCAGAGTAGTGGCATAGGTAGACAGGAAACAGTTGTACAAAATAGAAGGTCAGTACAACAGAGAGTTTATACAAAGTGGAACTTATGAGTAAGGATGTGATATGTATTAGAGAAAACCTCAGAAATCAATGAAGAAAGTGATAGATTAGTCAATAAATCTCATTGGGGTTGGGGAATCATTTTAAAGAGATAGCAAACAATGTTATAATGAATGGTCCAAACATTTAATAATTAAAAAATCAGTTGATATGAATATTTAAAGTCAGATATAACTGGTTTGTGCAAATTACTCAGCTCACAATATTATTCAAAGGATAGAAGTAGATAATTTACAGAAAGGAAAATGCAAATGTCTCTACCTTAAATATTTAAAGTATATTAGTGAGTATATGAAGACTTAAATATGAAACTATTCTGCCTGTCAAATTAGCACAGATTTTCATACTTAAAATCAATATTTATAGATTTTGTAACACACTTTATAGCATTGTATGTTTTGAAAGGCAACCTAGCAATTTACATTGAGCTTTAAAATTCTCTCTTGCTTGCTCTCTCTCTCTATATATGTATGTATATGCCTATATAGACATACCACACAGTGTAAATTATTATATACAAACTAGACTTAATACAAACATTATATTTATTTCTAATTATATTTTTATACTTTACACATATATATGATTTTATGTAATGTTTCGTCTCAGTTTATCTCACTTAAATTAGCATCAATATTAAAATTTAATATTACTCTATAACCTAAATTTATGAGCCTAACTTAGGGTACTATTAGTGTTAAATATGTATGTTTGAAATGCTACATAAAATTTATTTACACCAAAGATATTTATTAAGTAACTTGCTTAAGTATGGCAATATATGTGCGAAGTTTAATAAGCAGAACTTTTATTTTTTGCAATTGACTTTAAAGTGTTTAGTGATAAAACATGGTGCATATAGTCCTAGTTACTCTGGAGGCTGAGGCAGGTGAATTGCTCGAGCCTAGGAGCTCGAGGCTGCAGTGGGCTATGATTGTGTTACTGCATTTCAGCCTCAGCAACAGAGTGAAAACCTGCCTCAGAAAAACAAAAACATGGAGTATTTTATTTTTGTTAAATTATCATGTCACTAGAGCTTTATGGAGATTTTAATTTTTTTTAGTTTGTACATTTTCTTGATTTTTTCTTAAATGAATAATAAACTAATTTTAAGAACTGGATTCACAATCAGTTTAATCTCTTGGTTTAAATAAATCATAGATCTTTAAATATTGATCTACAGAAAAGAAAATTCAAATGTTTCTACCTTAAAATTTTTAAAGTATATTAGTAATTGATTATATGGGGATTTAAATATGAAACTATTCTGCCTGTCAAATCAGCAACAATTTTCTTAAAATAAATGTTTATAGACATTTTCATATACTTCTCATAGGAGTAATTTTTGAAAAGCAACCTAGCAATTTACAATTAAGAGAATATTATTTTTTAAAGAATATTACTATTTAAATATTAATCAACAAAATTTGTGTTGAGCTGTACATGTATAAGGTAAATTAATTTAGGACAGGAGTTATTTGCCTCACTAAAAATGTAAGTCTTTGGACAGGAGTTGTTTGCCTAATTGAAATACGTATGTCTTTCTCCTTGTTCCTGAGGCAAGTATAATCAGATAAATGTTTAAATATAAAGTAACTGTTTAAGTGTCATGCCTCCGTTGTTGAATTTCACCTTAAAAGGATTTAAGAATATTGGTATATATTGACTATTACAATTTTAATACAGTTTTTACCTTTCTTAAAATGTTTAAGGGCTGGGCATGGTGGCTCAAGCCTGTAATCCCAGCACTTTGGGAGGCCAAGGCAGGAGACTTGCTTGAGTCCAGGGGTTTGAGACCAGCCTGGGCAACTTGGCGAGACCTCGTAAATAAATATAATAAATCAAAAAATTTGCCGGGTGTATTAGCACATGCCTGTAGTTCTAGCTACTTGGAAGATTGAAGCAGAAGGATCTCCTGAGCCCAGCAGGTCAAGACTGCAGTGGCCGTGAGTGTGCCACTGCACTCCAGCCTAGGCAACAGAGTGAGACTCCAACTCAACAAAAAAGAAAAGAAAAGTAATGCATAGATAGCATCTCTTAAAATGTTCTTATATTTTTTGGCACCCTGGTCTCTATCTGTCTATCTATCAATCAATCTATCTATCATCTATCTATCTACTCTATCTATCTGTAGATATAAATGTAGGGATTTTTTTGTTTGCTTTTGTTTTTGAGTCGAGGGCTCACTCTGTTGCCTAGGCTGGAGTGCAGTAGCACAATAACAGCTCATCACAAACTTGACCTCCTGGGTTCAGGCAATCCTTCTAGTAGCTGGTTCAGCCTCTCAAGTAGCTGGGACTACAGGCATGTGCCACCATGCTCTGCTAATTTTTTGTGATTTGTTTGTTTGTTTGTTTGTTTCTGTAGAGATGAGGTCTCACTATGTTGGCAAGGCTGGTCTTGAACTCCTTGGCTCAAGCAGTTCTCCCATCTCAGCCTCCCAAAGTGATGAGTTTACAGGTGTGAGTCACCATGCCTGGCCTACTGTATTATAGTTTATCTATTTTCTTTGTAACGACTATCTTTTTAGAAAACTAGGCAAAGTATTTAGTGGTTTTTGTATACACAAGTACTAAGATGAAAAAAGGCCCCTGTGGAAGGACCTTTTGATCTGACTTGAGACTGGCTTTCTTTTCCCTTATTTCATTCAAAAGCAGTCCTATAAATGGTGAGAGGCACTCTCTCCAGCTTACAGATGGTAGAACTGGGGTTCATGGAGATTACGCAACTTTGTTGAAATCACGTCATTATGATAGAGACGAGATTTGGAGCTACAGAACTATAAGTGTGTTCATTCAACAAATGTAAATTCAGTAAATGCTATGTTCAGGTACTGTTTTTAAGTTTAGTACTCTTCTGGAATCCAGTTTGTGTGCATTAAACTTTCATCTCTACTCAGTCTCCAAACGTCTTATTAGTGAGATGGTGGTATTATGACTTTCGAAATGTTTATCAAGTTCTTTTAAAATGTATGATTTAGGGAATTAAGATTAAATGGATATTCTAAATAAGAATAATCCTCTAAATTACTGGTTTAGTGAATGTTATGAGTAGCTTGTTTCTTAGAGTGAAGTACATACAGAGAGAGTAAACAGCTATGATCGTTTACACAAATGGAGTGAAGGTTCAGTTTTGGAGAAATGGATCCAGTTCGTATTTCAAAGTCTTTTTGGTCTACTTAAAAAACTTGAATATAATTCATTTAAATGATAATGATTTCTTTGGGGGTAGTATGAAATTATATTTTTCATCTTTTACCATATGTTAGATGTTTTAAATTTTTTGTCTTCAGTATGCCCTTCCTTCACTCTATGCTAATATTAAAGAAGTGTATATAGAGGACTGGTATTGTATAAGTATAAGGTGATGAGTAATAAACTTCAATGTGAAGATGAAACAGGTTGAAGTGTAATCATTGCAAGCTTTACCAAATTTTCACATTTCTGGACTTCAGAAGTAAGGGGCTGATAAAAATGTTGACCTGGTTTCTCTAACCACAGCCTTGGGATGCTCTATCACATCAAGTTCTACTTCAGTTTCCTTCTAGAATCTAGAGATAATTCAGTGAATTTTGAGTTCAAATTAGATGTGTCTCTGAGCATGTCCTAGTTCTCTCTGCATGGGCCACAGTGACTTACTTTCCCACCTGGAACATCTCTGCTTATAATGGTTAATAGTATGAAGGCCATTGGGCTTTTGGAGACACTAGTTTTTCTGTCTTCAATTACTCTTCCCTTATTATTTTAAAAAATAATATATGTATTTTAGTTCAGGAAATTGTACCTGAATAACTGAAAATGTGATTAAAACTTACTGTTAAATCTGAGAAAATATTAACACATGTTTGCATTGTTTCAAGATGTAGGATTAAATCTTATGTTCTATTATATAAACTAGGAATTTACAAAGTGAAACATTGTTGATAAGAAAGTAGCACAATTCTGTTAACATTGACAAAGTATAAGAAAAGTATAGATCCTATATAAGCCATATTCATATTAGATGTCTGTTATAAAGAGCCAGACTAGGCTGTGATTAAGACGCTATAGCCAGAATTCCTGGGTTCTAATCTTGATTCCACAATTTATCAGCCACATGACCTTGGAAAAATAATCTCTTTACCTAAGTGTTTAGAAAATAGTAAAAGTTAATAATGGCTCTTACTTTGTAGGGCTATTTTAAGGATTAAATGAGTTAATACATACATAGCACTTAGAGCAGTACCTGGCACATTGTAAATATTCAATGTCAGCTTTTTATCAAGTTCAATAACTTATGTTTTTATCTTCCTTTTTAAATCTTTATTTGCATATTCTTAAAAATAAGATGTTTATCATATTAGAGAATCATGTGGCCTATGATTTATTTGAAATTAGTGAACTATATAATATACATTTTCTACAAAATTAATCATTTTATAATAAGATGGTTTGGGGATTTTAATATTTCATCTGTAAAAACACATTTATGATATTCCAGATTGATTTATAGTTAATATTTAAACTCATTATACTTAAGCAGTATATTCATAATTCTATATCCCTAATGTTGAATAAGATCCATATGATACATATGTACATATTGCTGAGATCATAATCACAAAAGTTGTAGATTGACCCAAAAAAGATGGCTGTTCTAGGCTCAAGCTAGCACAGCAGAAGACATGAATTCTAGGTTTTGAAATGTGTGACTCCAGTGAGTAGGAAAATATTCAAGTATTAGCATATATCTTGAAATTTGGTGATGCAATCAACTGTGTTGATGAATGGGACTAAAGAATGTGTTGCCTTTAGGCATTTGGTCTCCTATAGTGGTTCTTGATTTATAGTTCAAGTGATCGTTGGGATAATCCAACTAATTGTTAAGGTTTTGTTTTTATATTTATCAAGTTACCTTTGATTTATAGTTCATTTTTCCATAAAATGAGAGGAGAAATGGATCACTCTTCTTGGCATTACTAAGTTTCCACCTATTCTGTAGAAGGAATTGCTCGGGATTAATAATTGTTACCCTTAACCTCTTAGCTTAAGCCATTCTCTTTGGAAAATTGAGTGAAAACAATAGCTATCTTTTTCTTTATTAAATTGTGTTTTAAGTGCCATGTGACATGTCAGATAAGAAGTCAAAATTACTGAGGAAAAGTCATTAATCTTGTCCAAAAATTTAATAGGACTTAAAATCACTCATATTTTGTTGAGGTAACTTTTATATATAGTGTCCAGTGTATAAATAGTTGGGTGTTGAGTATATCTAATGTAGTTACGGAAAAATCAGTATAACAAAAAATTATTTTGAACTAGATTTGTTCTTATCTCTTTGGGACTCCAAAGATTGATTACTTAAAATAGTTTTTAATCTCTTGTGTGTATGTCTTAAGGCCACAGAAAGTGAGGCTGGTGATATGGACCTGAGTGGGTTGCCAGAAACGGCAGTGGATTCCGAGGATGACGATGATGAAGAAGACATTGAGAGGGCATCGGATCCTCTGATGAGCAGGGACATTGTGAGAGACTGCCTAGAGAAGGACCCAATTGACAGGACAGATGACGATATTGGTGAGTTTGAATGAGAAAGTGAATCTAAGAGCAATTAAAAATCTTTTGAGGTAAAACTGACTGATAAAATAGAGCCCAAGACTTGTAGGCTTTAAGAAAATTATTAATTTTCTGTGTATAAACAGTAGTATTTATCGAATAAAAGTTGGAAAAAATCAATTTTACTCAGTCAATATCTTCAAGAGTCTACAAATAATATTATGAATGAAACTTTCTAGTAAATCCTTTTCATGTAACCCCTTTCTTAAGCTTAGTTTATGACAAAAAAAGAAAGTTAAAAGTAGCCTTTCCAGCAATATTAATTCTATTAATTTTCTTGTGAGCACTATTCCTATTAAGCTTACATGTTTTCTGTATGTAAACATTAGTCAAGTGGCAGTTAGTAAAATTGTCATGTAGATGGATTCGTTTCTACTTTGGTCCCAAATGAAAGTGAGATGGGTAGAAGGAGACAGCAAAATGTCAAGTTAGAGGCATGTGCGCTGTGGGGGTTAGGAGCACCTGAGTGAAAAATATAAGTGGCTTTATATCCACCTTCCCACTGCAGCAAGGGTGATCATGTAATAATGGGTTTGTGCAATGAGTGTGCCTCCCGAACTCTGTCTTCTTTCTTAGAATGCTGGGAATGAGATCAACCTCTGCTAGGAGTCATCTTCCCACCACAGTTCCAGAATCCATAGCCACCCTTACCTGAGCCCTACTTATCTATTTTACCATTTCCCTGACTTTTTGGGCCAATATCTGAAAAGAAACATAGTGAACTGAGTCTATTGGAGTTAGATATTAGATGGTGGGTATAAGTATGTGTGAATGGCACGTGATGTGTTTGAGTGAGACAAATAGATATGAGCAAAAACTTTTACCATTTAAACTATATAATATGCTAGGAAATCAAAGACAAAAAGCCAAAATCGTGGATTAGATATTTAAAATGGAGTTCAAGTTATTTTTAGAAATTACTTTGTATAGATGAATATCATATGATGGTAATCATTTATTCATTCATGCAGTGAATGTGGTTTTGAGCACCTTCTGTGTACTGAGCGCTTTCCTTGGTCCTAGCAGCTCAGTGGTGAATGAGGCCAATGAGGTCCTTGCTCTGTTATAGTCTGTTAGGGGAGATAAGCAAGCAAGGAAGCAGATACATTGCAGGAAGTGAGTGCAGTAGGAATAAGAAAGTGGGGCTAGGGGGATAGATGCAGGGGAGTGGCGTCCATGGAATGGCTCTCAGTTTCATCCCCTGAAGACCTCAGTTTGCATTTTCTTGTGTCTGACCACGTACTCGTCTAATTTTCATTGTCCAAAAATAGGTTTTGCTTTCTCATTCTTTGACCTTGTCAACTTTTCTTTTTTAATCCCTTAATTGTAGTTTTTTTGTTTGTTTTAACTCTGTCACCCAGGCTGAAGTACAGTGGTTCATTGTAGCCCCAACTTCCCAAGCTCAAGGAATCCTCTTGCCTTAGCCCTCTGAGTAGCTGGAACTACAGGCGTGTGCCACCATGCCCTGCTAATTTTTTAATTTTTTGTAGCGAGATCTCGCTATGTTGTCCAGGCTGGTCTTGAACTCCTGACTTCAAACAATTCTCCCACCTTGGCCTCCCAAAGTGCTGGGATTACAAGCTTGAGCTACTGTGCCTGGCCCTGTAATTATAGTTTTAAAGAAATAATTAAATTGAAAGTGTGTTCAGTTTACCATTTCAATCCAGAATATTTGCTCATAGGAGTGTTTTTTTTTTAATTAGATGAAACATTGCTTATGAGCATATTGAATTGAAAATTATTTGTGAGCTAGTGTATCTTTTTTGAATCTGTTCATTTCAGAAGTTATTGAAGAATATGCTGATTATTAAAACATGTGTGACATGTCTCTCATTCCTTGAAATTTGTTATCTGAGACGCTTTCTTTCCCAGAATTTCTAGAAAGCAAGAGCTGTGTTGATATCTACAAACAAAAAGCTGTCTTGGCTAGGCATTGTGACTCACGCTTGTAATTCCACATTTTGGGAGGCCAAGAATTAGGAGGGTTGCCTGAGCCCAGGAGTTGAAGACCAGCCTAGACAGCATAGTGAGACCTCATCTCTACCAAAAAAAAAAAATTAGCTGAGCATGGTGGCCCACATCTGTAATCCCAGCTACTCTGGAGACTAAGATGGGAGGATCACTTGAGCCAGAAGTTCGAGGCTGTGGTGAGCTGTGATAATGCCACTGTACTCCAGCCTGGACAACATAGTGAGATGCCGACTTAAAAAAAAAAGCTGTCTTTTTTTAATAAAGGGCCTGTCAATATAATCCCTAGAGTGAGTAACATTTATTTTAGTACCAATTTACTGGCAAGCAGTGATGATTCTGATGCTTGTTGGTATCAAATAGACATTTATTTAAAGTAATAAATCACTAACATTAGCAGGTCCTTATTAAGATTGTTCTTTGGTCTGTACAAGATCTTGAGTTTGTGGGGGGGGGGGGTTGGTTTTTTTTTTTTTTTTTTTTAGTTAGAGTCTCACTCTGTCGCCCAGGCTAGAATGCAGTGGTGTACTCATGGCCACCCCAGAGTCAACTTGCTGGGCTCAGGCGATCCTTCTGCCTCAGCCTTCCAAGTAGTTGGAACTACAGGCGTGCGCTACCATGCCCAGCTAATTTTTTGATTTATTGTAGAGATGAGGTCTCGCCAAGTTGCCGGGGCGGGTCTCGAGCCTTTGGGCTCAGGCAATCCGCTCCCCTCGGCCTCCCAAAGTGCTGGGATTACAGGCTTGAGCTGCCACACCCAGCCAATCTTGAGATCTTAAACAATCTTGTGGTCTATCTCTCCCAAAATAAAATGTGTGAGAACTCTTTAGCTCTTTGCCATTACTCTTGTTTAATCTAACATCCCACAGTATTCAGTGAAAACAAACACTCTTTATGTGAAATACAAATATATGTGTGATTGATGTTTTCTCTAGATGCCTCTCTCCTACCCACCTTCCTCCACCCTGCAGAAAAGGGAGAGATGATGTTTAAGTCATGAAATTGCTAACATTTGGTCATTTTACCAGCTGCAGGAAGAAAATAATTTCTTTTTGGGTTCTCATAGATTCTTGGGTATACCTTTGTTTTAACACTTTGAAGGGAGGGATTTAATCTTCATTTTTGCTTCAGAACTCATGACTTTGAAAGTACTCAGTTATTGGCTGGTTGTGAGGGCTTGACACTTCAAGGTGGAGAACTAATTTGATCTCTTAAAAAAAAAAAAAAAATGCCCGACATATTTTTTAAAACCTTTATATTAAGCATTTCTTTTTTTTTTTTTTTTGAGTTGGAGTCTCACTCCGTCGCCCAGACTGGAGTGCAGTGGCACGCTCCCGGCCACCGCAGCCTCGACCTGCTGGGCTCTGGCAATCCTTCCGCCTCAGCCTTCCAAGTAGCTGGAACTGCAGGCGCGCGCTACCATGCCCGGCTAATTTTTTATTTATTG
>CAUYQG010087470.1:0-22202 GCA_963574415.1 Tarsius wallacei
TTTGCTGAGGTTTGGGTTTCTTTTTCTGTGCTGTAATCTGAGACGGCTGTTACTTAGATCCTAGGGGAGTGGCTTTGTCTTCTGTTTAGTGATGTTTCCTTGGGAACAGAGGTGGAGCCTGCTTGTAGGTGGGCAGGGCAACGCACGTCTCTGCCTGGAGGAATGGCTGGCATGATAGTTTCACCCTGCGGATCCTTCCTCTCCGCTCTTTGAGTCCAAGGCACACAGCTGGTGCTCTGGCCCAGGTTAGAGCTCTGCTCCCAAGCTCTGGCAAAAGTGGCCCTGGCCTGTTCCCAGGGTATTTCAGTCAGAGATGGAATCAGCTTCTCTGTTGGGTGGGTAGCCAGAGCCTCCCCAGTGATTGGAGGCTGGGTCTGGGTATGTTTTAATTAGGGAGGGAGCTGAGACCCGAGATTTCCTACCAGTGGGGGAGCAACCAGGGACACAATAGCCAGCCCTGCGTGGGACCGAGGGACCCTGGGCTTCAGACCGTGTGTCTGGCTGTGGATGGGGGAAGGGAAGCAAGAGTCTTTTTGGGGAACTCACATTCGGAGAATCTCACAGTTCTGCCTGTGTCGCCGCCATCTTGACCTGGAAGCCTCGTTTCAAGGTCTTTAAGATGTCATCGAAGCCCTTTTACCAGCCTACCTTTACAAACTTCTGGGATTTGCGATACATGAAATTATGTTTTCCCTGGATTCTGACTTAAAATGCAAAGTGACAAACAGAAAGTGAGGTACTTGACTCTTCATAGGATCTCTTCCCTTCTAGCATGATAGTAGCATCTGTGTTTTCACGCTTTATTTCTACTTCGGTAATAATGCTTAATAGACCACAGCACCGCTTATCTATTTATAGTTCTATCTGCTCTCCTAGAAGACGCATTCATCAAGGACAGAATGGTGCTTATTAATCTCATTATACTCAAGGCCTAATATCAGGGCCTAGAGTGCTTGACACATAGTACATGCTTAATAAATCTAACTGGTAATGCATATTAAACAGGGCAAATAAGAATTAAATTTGCTTGGGGAGTTTTAGAGACTCCATGAGCTCAATACCGAAGTGTTGTTGAGTGAGGCTGGGAATTCTGTAAGATAGCAGACGAAATGTCCAATGTGACCTATTGGATCTTCTGTGCCATATTCAGTTGGGGTATCCAGTAGGGCCTGGGCTTGGTAGTGATAGTACTGAACTCCTCTGTCATGTTTGGCACTCAAGGAGGCAACTGAAGGGAGGAGATGTGGTAAGAAAAAGCCAAGGTCCATTTTTCCCCCTCCTAACTTCACCTTCTCAATGCCATTAATAGCGCAAGTGGGCGCTGTCTTCTTTCCACTCATAAACATAGACAAGCTGCTCCTTGGGGATCCCTTTCCCCCCTTGAGTCTGTCTTGGAGGTGAATTTTCAACTCATTTTATTTCTATGACTATAAGATTTGGAGTCAGGGAGTACATTGTGTGATCTAATGTGGCCAGCTCCTCATTCTCCAGGGATTAACTTACCTAAGCATGAGTCCTGTTCCAATACCACCTGGCTCTTCTTCAAGAGAAATTTAAAAGTCCTCTAGAACCAACATGGTCTCTAATTGGCAACAAGCTCAAGACCTCTGGAATGTCTAGGTTCTTAGGTCTAAACTCTTCCGAAGGGCAGAGCGAGTCCCTGAAGACTTGGACGTTTTAGAACAGCTATAGAATTCAGAATGTGAACAGGGCAACGTCTGGGGAGATCTGGTACATCAAAAGGAAAAAATGAAACATGAAGGGTAGCAGCTTGAGCTTATGTTTTAAGAGTGTTTTCCTATTATGTGGTAACAGGCAGAAATCGTGAGTGTCTGGAATAAAGGTTACACATTCAAGTGCCATCAGAAACCAAGACAGCAAAGTGAATGCGTGAAACAGACCTGGTATTAGGCAATGGAGCAAGCACAGGTAACCTCGGCCAACTGGTGAGTGGCATCCCTGCCCTGTCTGAACAAAAATACACACAGTAATTAAAAAGCAGAACAAGTGTGGGTGAGCCTTCAGGAGTGCACATCAGCTCATGCAATTGTACTGCTTAGAGCCCCTCAAAGCCTTCCCCCTCCTCTCTCTCCCAGATAAATGGAAAGGTCTTCCATTGCCTGGGAAGCTCTAGTTGGCGTGGTGCTTCTTTGATCATACCTCTTACCACTCTTTTCTTTTCTTTTTTTTTTTGAGTTGGAGTCTCACTCTGTCGCCCAGACTGGAGTGCAGTGGCTGCTTCTGGCCACTGCAGCCTCAATCTGCTGGGCTCCGGCAATCCTTCCGCCTCAGCCTTCCGAGTAGCTGGAACTACAGGCGTACGCTACCACTCCTGGCTAGTTTTTGATTTATTGTAGAGATGAGGTTTCACCAAGTTGCCCAGGCGGGTCTCGAACCCGCGGGCTCAGGCAATCCACTCACCTCAGGCTCCCAAGGCGTGGGGTTACAGGTTGAGCCACCGAGCCCGGCTACCACTCTTTTCTGCATCATGCCATTCCAGTCTCTTGGCATCCTCACTGGTCTTTGAACACAGTCAGCATGTCCTGGTCTCAGGTCTTCCTACTTGTTGCACCCACTGCCTGGAATAATCTTCCTCCAAACTGAATGCATACTCCATCCGTTTTGGCAGGTGTCTACTCAAATGACACCTTGCTACAGATGCTGTCTCTGATAACACTCTGCCCGCTTCACTCTCAAGCTCTGAGTCTGTCCTATCTTGATAATATTTATCACCACCAGACATTTTAACATTTCTAAAAACATTTGGAGTGACTATGTAGTATTGCTTCCGTGGCCTCATTTTCTTGAATATATGTTTGTGTGTGTGTGTGTATGTGCCTTGGTTTAATCTTGATTAGACATTTCGATACATGTCTATACTGAAGGAGCTGGACATTATAGTGTTTTAAATAGCAGACACTTGTATTCTTTTCCTCAATTTCCTTTTAAACATACCCTGTTGAATTTCTTTTTTTCTGCTCCAATACGAACTCTTGAGTATATCTTTTTAAAATCCAAGTCACTCTCTCTCTCTGAATAACATAATCTCTTTCCAGATTTTAAGGCCTAGTTTTCAGTTCGTCATCAAGGTTTTATTCTCTGCTTCAAGTTAAACCATCTCCTGAACCACCAGTTTGGGCCTGACTCAGGTGAGTCAGTGGCCATGTGGAAAGGGTCATGGTTGCTGCTTTACTCTGTCTCTGTCTTGCCATTTCATACCTCTTCTGTTCTTCCTTGTCAGCATTCCATTCTGCATCTCCAGGTTCTACTGTAAACTGAAAAAGTGCCCTCTGGATGTGGCAGATGTCCACACAATAACTATTTCTTTTATGGAGAGACTTTATGGATTCTGGAGACATCGTCCCTCTGGGGTTCTCCTGCCGGGCTAACCCTTAGCTCTGATGAATGCCTAAAATTGCCTGTCAGCTTCTGCACACAGTGGTACCACTTCACACTTTCCCTGGATTTCCTGTCAGGGTCTTCTTGAGTTGACTCAAGACAGGCTACCTTCTGTGGGTCAACTTGGCCCAGAGAACAGTTTCTTCATTCTTGCCCTCTCCCTTTGCCTCCTTGCCTTTGATGGGAGGGCAGTCATGTTCCTCTGAAGACATGTCTGCTCTTCCTGCTCTGCTAAGCTGTCCTCTTTCCTTTAGGCTTTTCCTTGTGTCTGCTCTCAAACTCTAGGAGGTGCATGCCAGGAATAGCTGCTGAGAGCTTCCTTTATTTTGGTCCCATCTACCACTATCTTCAAAGATACCCTCTTTCTGGAAATCTCTTGACTTTCTTTTATATACCCTTCAGGTAGAGCCACTAAACCAGTTTAATCCATCCTGTGTAGATGATTTAGCATCTGTTAATAGCCTTTGGAGCACTGAACAAAACAGCAAGAAAAGAGAGAATGTCATCTTAATATTCCACTACACATACATTCAATGCATAATTTACATATTTGCATCACATTAAAAAGGTAGGCCTATTTGGCATAGCAAAAGCCCTACACCTCAAGGAAATGCAAAATGGATCATTAATCCTTAAAAATGTGCCATAAAAGGCCAGGCGCAGTGGCTCATGCCTGTAATCCCAGCACTTTGGGAAGCAGAGGTGAGAGGATTGCTTGAGTCCAGGGGTTCAAGACCAGCCTGGGCAACTTGGCAGCAAGAACCCATCTCTACAATAAATGAAAAAATATTCCATAGAAATGAGTAGAATCATGTAAAATATAAATGTATGTTTACATTAGTGGTTTTTATATATTTTATTTATAAGAATGCAACATATAGATTTAATAGTTATTTAACAGGAAGAAGGATCAATGGCAATATCAGCTAATATATTTGAAACTCTATTATAGAAAGGGCATTATTCTAAGGGGAAAATGCAGTGGAATGAGTTTAAGGCAATTGAGACAAGATTCTCTGAAAATCTTTTCAACAGTTTGTCTATAATGACACCGAATTTGTGAACAACATCAAAGAGAATAAAGGAATCTTTATGTGCAATAAATAACCTTTTATTCCCATCCCCCTTCCCTTTAAAAACAAAGACAAACCATTTTAGGGAGAATGTTGGTGAAGCATCATGAACGTAAAGGAAAATGCAAAGGAGCTATTTCTGTGTCTCATTATACATTTTAAATTACTGTTCCAGTATTCTAGATTTGCTTAAACAGTTAACTACTGCCAAACATAGCAGTACTCGACTCTCTGAAAAAGGAAAAACTATTGTACTGTCTGCTTGTGGAACATAGAACAGAAAAATGCTGATGGGTGACCAAACAATGGGGGACCCTGTCCAGACTGAGCCCCACCGCTAGGGATGGGGCCACTGGAGAATCTGGCCTGTGGACCGATGACGTTGGAATTCGCCAAACTTGGCAATGGTGTTCAACTTCTGCCATCACACAAAGCCTGGGGCCAAATAATCAAGGGCATGGAGATGCACATATAATGTAAACTATAAAATAAGACAGAATTTTTATTCTCTTTTGAATGGCATTTTGATATTAGAAAGCAGCGTTCTTCTGAAATTTGAGGCTACCTGAATCGTCTAGGCCTTCTTTGTTATCTTTTTTTAGTTTTACTCAGGCCTTGAGGAGGGAAGCTTGAGTACAAATTCCACAGCACTCACCTTGAGAATAACAGTCTGACTAGTTGCTAAAGAGTGGGGAAAGGGACCAGCTTTGTCATTCAGGGTTTTGTTTATGAGGTTTTCAAGAAGGATAATGGGCTGGAGTCATTAGCGACCTAGTTATTTGAAACAGACTTGAAACCTCACAATAGGAAATTGATTCTAGGAGGAAGAAAAAGCATGTGTGTATTCAAGTATCATGGTCACTACTGATAATAAATAAATAAGTCTTTTCTGGTTTGGCCTTGGGTGTTCCTTATAAATTAAAAAGTAGGACATTGCTTAAATAAAAAAAGCAAACGAATTTCTCATTTACTCACGGTCAGTACATATTTCTGTATTCCATATTCAGAAAAACACAGCAATACTAAGGTCAGATCTCCGAAATCAAAGTGAATTATCAAACACAAAAAAATGTCTGAAGGAATGAAGACAAATATCACCTTTACTAATTATCTCCAAAGCTCTAACCAACATATATACACCCATTTAGGGATATGGTGGGAATTCATGAGAACCCGAGGAAAGAGATTATTGAATGTTTAGACCTGTGGGAACTGCAGCTCAGAAGCTATCAGGGAGAGAAGGTTGCTTTCAAGGCTACATACATAATAAGGTCATGTCTACTTCTACTTGCTTCTCTCTTTTTAAATCCCTGCCCACACCCACAGTAGAGTCCCAGCTCTATAACTGAGTAGTCAAGGCAAGTCAAACAGAATTGCACCTTCCATTCTGTCTTCATTTCACATCTATATGATGTTGGGAGTTTAAGTTCTTTCTCTAAATTTCAGATTTTTCAACAGTTATACATGGATAAGAACAGCATCTACCAATGAAGTTTAAAATAGACAGTGGATCATGTCTGGTGTAAAGTATGCATCCAACATATGTCACCATTGCTATTTTCCCTTTATGTCACTCGTGTTTGGCCTATAATGGCTTATCCAGCCACAGAGGCAACTCACTTTTGGGGTTACTTCTCCATAGTGAACTCACTCAGTATCTCTGATGCTCGATTTCAAATTTCCAAAAGAGAAATTTTGTTGGCTTAGGCCGCAAGTTCTAAGTCACTACCGTGCCTATGGACTACTTACTTGCCTTTTCATTAGGCGTCTATCCCTGGCAGAAACAGCTCTGCCTGGTGGGATCCCAGAGGAAGTGTAGAGTTGAGTGGCCCGCAGTTCACATAGCAGGAATCGTGGAAGGCAGTTTCCTTCAAGATGTGTGTGTAGGTAGAGGAAGCTATGATAGAACTCCCTAGCAAACTCTGATTCCCCATTTTACTGATATAATATAAATGTAGTCTCAGTATTGACATATCATGTAAGTCATTCAGATCCAAATCCAGCTTAAAGATTTTTGAACTTCCTGACTTCCACTACTGGCCAAGTATATTGGATAATTTTCAACCCTTCCCTTCTCTCTGATGACATTAGGTAGAGTCTGTATCTAAACATGAGAAATAACTGGTTGTCAACATGACGGAATTGGTCAGTATTGTTTGTCACAGCAGGTCCTCACAATCAATCCAGAAGTGCCACCGTCCTTCTGCAATCAGGATTGATTATTATGAAAGCCAGCTGTGGCTCATCTATTTTATTGCAGATGGCCATAGCCTTTGATTCTATTGAGAAAAGTAATTTGTCACCAAAAACTCAAATGCTGCCTTCACAGTATTTTACTTTCAAAGACATCGGGAGGATAAATGACCATATGGAACTGAATGTGGATTCGTCAAACCTGTTTCTGAGAGCCTTTTCTGTGTTGTAACCAGGGAAATGGGGGCTACTGGTTCCCAGTTCTAAAGCTCCTTTGCATAAACACATTTTAGTGGGTTTAACTGGACATAATTTTTGACCCTTTGCCTTGCACACATATGACTCATGTCTGAGTTTGCAGCTTAAGACGTTCACGTAACGCTCTATGAAAAGACAAATGTATCACTCCAGTTATGATAATATAATATAATAATGTATGAAGCTTCTAACAAATAGTTTCATTGTTGCATTTATTACTTCTCAATTTTGATAAGCATTTAAGTTTCCATGCAAAATTACTTTATTCATTTTAGTAATACAGAAAGAAATAGATGAAATGGAAGTTTGATTTAAAAGTCCCTGTTTTGCTTAAGATAAGCTGGCAAAAACACATTTGTTGAAGTTTCTGAGGACTGTATTTTCAAAAGCTCACTGCTAATTTGAACCCTATTAAAGGAACACACATATGTGCACCCATTTTTCAGCACAAATCAGGAAACATGAATAATCAAAGTGCTTTTGTGTTCTAAATTTTCATTAAATATAACTCCAATCCTTGTCCTAGGCCTCCGTCTTGTGTTGAGTTTACTTTAGCAAAATGAATTAAAGAAATAATGGACCAGATAAAGCTTTCTATCAGGAAATACACATAAACTGAGCAAAAAAAAAAAAAATTTTTTTTAAGTGACGAATTTCTTAGATTCCTCTCAATGTAGTCTTTTATTATTTTAAAGGGTATATTATTTTGGTCATTCAAAGAGCCAATCTTCACTACCTAAATGAAATTGGAGTGGTATCCAGTGTCACGAACTCCCAAAAGGATGAAAAGACATGTTTCCAGGGAAGAGTTCAGGAAATCTTGCTTAATAAATTGCTGCTGCTGAAACTTGAAAAAGAAAACAGAGAAGAAAATAAATGGCAGTGGATTTTCGTGATACAAACCAAGTACATTTCAGCATGTCACTTGATAATTTATAAAGCAGATGTAAGTCACAAGTCACAATGGTGGGTAATATATGTATATTATGTTATTGTACTCACTCTACATTTTAATTTAAAAGAGAACATATTATCAGTTTGGATTTTATGGCTGAGCTAGAGTGTGAGTCTTTAAGAAAGCCCGAGGAATTGATGCGGTTAGACAACCTTGAATCCTGAATCTTTCTGCAACCATGCCCAACCATCAAATAACTAGAGATTTGCTTTATTGTTTTGTCCTTCACCTATGAAAAAAGGAAGTGATGATATTAATCAGAAACTCTTGGAGCGGATGGAAGAGCAGCAAAGATCAATAGGTTAATATTTATAAACCACAATTGAGGTGATAAAATGTCTGTAAATGCATAAAATAAACATTATGCTAATGATGGACTATTGATCATAAACAAATTACTTTACTCCAGGGTAACACTTTTCATTTGTTCTGTAGGTTGTGGATATTAGGCTCAGATAGATATTAAGTAAAGTAATAATGATCATTGAATAACCCCAAGACTGATGCGGAGAGCAGGGTCTCAGTACGTTTTCCACGGGAAGTATTTTTAAAAAAAATTATTACCGAAGTTTTGTTACTTGAGACAGGAAAAAAGAACCTTTATAAAGCTCTTTCAGATCAAACTAAGCATAAACCAAGACAGCATAATGTATTCTCCTGTTCTAACTTTGTACTTAGAAATTTTATAAATAAAATTTATTTTGAAAATAATTTACATTTGCCTAGTGTTTTGACTTTTTCAAAGGATTTTTCATTTTTTAAAAAATTTATATCTCATTTGTGCTTATGACAACCAAATGATGAAATATTTGAATTTACAGATGCTCTTAGATTTTCGGTGAAGTTATAACATCCCGACAAACCCGTAGAAAAGTAAAAAATCATAAGTCAAGCCATCCTAAGTTGGGAATCGTCTGCATAGGAAGATCAGAGAATTGTTACTCTTTATTTCAGTTGATGATGTTAATGTTTTTCCTAGTCATCTAGATGTATAGCCTCCATTTAATCGATTTTTTCTCTTCTTACTCAATACTTTGAAACAATTTTCAGTCTCATATATTTCTAGACTAAAATATCTCTTGCACCGCCTCTTTCTTTTTCCACTGCCTCCTGGTTTAGGTCCCATTTCTTTTCATCTGTATCATTGTCATAATCTGCAAATTGGCCTTCCATCACTCTCTCTGCCCTTAATCTGTTCTTCACTTTCAACGTGGGGCTCTATCCCTGCTCAAAAACGTCTGTGGTTCCCAACTGAACTTACAGGAAGTACAGATTTAGTACTCCAATTTCCATTTTCAGTCCTACATTCCGGTTAAATACACACACTTTAGCATTGGATTAAACTGAGTTTGAGTTTTGCTTCTGACCCTTGCTCTTTGTATAAACTACCAAATGTTACAGGTACTTTAAATCTTGGAACCCATCATGGGATTCTTGTGAGATGAATATGGCATAATTAATTAGGCAAATATTTATCAGCTATCCACTATGTACCAGGCATTGTTCTAAGACCAATAATATAGCAGTGAACCAAAATTTCTAGGGAGATGGACAATTATCAAACACACACACACACACACACACACACACACACACACACACACACTTTTACAAAGTAAAAGTTTTATTTTAGGTTAGTGTCATTTTTAGGGAAAAATTATGAAGACAGTACAGAGAATTTTCTCACACCCAGTTTTTCTATTATTAACATTTTACACTGATACAGTAGTATGAATTAAAGGTTATAGTTTATTCAGATTTCATTATGGCTATTATTTTTACCTAATGTCATTTTGTATCCTGAATCCCACCCAGGATATCGCATTGCATTTAATTAGTGTGTCTCCTTAGGCAACTCTTGGCTGTGACAGTTTCACAGATGTTCTTTGTGTTTGATGACCTTGATAGTTATTTTAATATTGGGTAGAAACAAGTAAAATGAAGAAAAACAATGCTGAATAAAGGGGTATGGAGTAAAAAGGGCTGTTTTTCAGATACGGTGACTAACAAGTCATTTTTTTGAGGTGACTTTTGAACTAAAACTGGATGGTATTGCAAGATCAAACCATGGGACTATCTAAGAAAATACATTTCTAGGCCCAGGAAATGCCAATAAAGAGGCTCTGATGTGTGGCCTTGGTGGATTTAGCAAGTAGAATAAAGTATGCATGGAATTAAGTGCGTGAGAGACAGAGAAAGAGTGACAGTTACTGACGTCAGAGTGGCAACCTTGGAGATTGTGTGGAAAGGGTCTTAGATTTTATTCTGAATGAAATGGAAAGTCCTTGGAGCATTTTGAGCAGGGGATTAATATAACTTGATTCACATGTTGTTTAAAATAGCAAAAGTGTACACATCCTTTTGCATCATATTATTATTATATACTTGGTTACTAGCCACATACTGGAACCTATAGCTGATCTAGATTACTAACCCAATCGTGCTCCAAGCCCCTCAAGCTCTACCTTGCATTAATATTCCCTTTGCGGGACACATTTCTGTCATTTTTCTTTGTCAGAATCTTGTCCAGTCTCAAGATCTTTCTGAAACATCACCACTTTTAGGAAATCATTTCCAATTCTTCCGTCTGGGATATGGACTGATTAGGGATTGGATGGGCTTATGTTTGAATTTAGGCTTCTACAAATGGTTAGGATACTCTGCATCTGAGTTTTTTTGTATGCAAAGTGAAATTATTAGTTGCCTTATGAAGCTGCCTTCTGAGGTAACACGTTGAACACTATATAGACACTATTCAGAGTAAATTCTTTAAACTTTTGTCATGACATTTACATGATTCTTTTGATAATAGTCATTAATATTTTTACAGACTTAAAATTTACCTAGCATCTATTATGTGTAACTTCTTTCTTGAATGCTAAGGATAAGAATAAGAGGTACAATGAATAAAAAGATTGTGACAGAGTCCTTGCACTTCAAGGATCTTATACTTGAGTGGGAGACAAGACATGTGCACATATGCAGGGGAACTAAAAAAAGTCCAGAGTTATTTTTTGGCGGGCAGCTCCCTTGTAGTACAGGCTTTCCATGCTAGGTAAATGTTCTAGGAACCCACTGGCATCAGTATACCAGCTAGCATTGTTGTGAGAGGCTGCCTTCAGCTTCTGTGAATTTTTTTGGGAGATTCTTTCAGTACGTTTGTCCATTTCATGATGGGTGATTTACGAGCGCACCTGCAAACACCATGCTGAGTGTTCAGCAGTTTTTGACCAAAATGGCAAGACTGCCATGCCCCACTGTCTCTACTCATCTGATCTCATCCCAAGTGACTTTTTAAAAATGTTTTCCCAGATGAAAAAAGTCCTCAAAGGGAAAGGTCTTGCCAGTGTGAAACAAAAAATGGCCGAAGCATTAAAAGGCATCAAAATGGATGAGTACAAAAACTGTTTTGAGAATTGGAAAAGGCATTTTGACAGGTGTATTGCATCAAACAGAAAATACTTTGAAGGTGACTGAAGTTTAAACATGTAAGAATAAATACACAATTTTCAAAATTTTATTTATTTATTTTTAGAGGGCAAGATTTATTGAGAAAAGCTCCCACAGTGGGAGGGGACCCAAGGGGGTTGCCCTAAATACACAATTTTTAAATAAATAAATTCCAGTTTTGGGGGATCTCTCCTCAAATATTACAAGGGAATAAATGGAAGGAGAGAAAACATGGAAAAAAATGGGTTGAGAGTGTAAGGATCCATTCCCAAGATCCCAAAAATTAGAATACCAATACGGGTATTATATCTGAGCTATCATCAAAAGTGATCTGGAATCACTAGCCCTCCCCTACATAATTTGTTGATTATAGAAGATGCTCAATAAATGATCCTTGAAATTCCCCACTTTATAAACGAGGACACAGGCACAATGTTATTACATGGCATGGATAATTGGTTTAGATCCTTTCTGATTATATTTTGATAGAGCACACAAAATTTGGAGCAGGAAAGTATAGTCTTCTGCACCTTAGGAAAATTCAGTTAGTCTGTGGTCCTCCTTCTTGATGGAGATGGGAGGGTGCATACTGGAGTAGTCATTCAGTAGTAATGTCCCATGTGCATGAAGCCATGTTCATCTTTCAAGCAAAGACAGCATATTTGGCATAACAGCTTTAATTGGTTCTCCTCCCTGGTTGAATCTGCAGAAGTCTGTAGTCATCTTTTAGACTTCATCTGTGTTTCTATAGGCTGGTGAATTAAACAAGAGATATTATGGGGATATCACTGCTGCATCTTTGAAGTCTCTAATAATGGCACTACTCTCTGTCCATTTTTTCCAGGAGGCAGTGTTGTTATTTTAGTAACTATCTTGGTGAGGGTTTTGAGGAGGTTTCTTCTTGGCCTCTACATATTAGGGGCGATAGCTCTTACCTTAGGTGTGAAGGAGCCAGTGTGAGGATTTTGTCAACTTCCAAGCCTGTCTCTTCTCGGACCTCATATATTCCCACTCTAACAGATGCCCTGGATGTCGAGGTCAACTGAGACTCTACATCCAACAGTCCTCAAAAATATCTGGGCAGTCTTCTTTCCCCAATGTACAATGGCCATAGGGTGAAGAACTGGGGTGCTGGCTACTGTATTTACTTGCTGTAATGTTGCAGGGTTTTACATCCTGGATTCTCTTCTTTAGTCGATGATTCCAGATCTGAAAATGGGATCAGTTATGAAAATTGGGCTATGATTTATGTATGGCAGCTGCCCTTAGCCTTTAAATATTAAAAAAAATAAAACTATAGAGATGAACAATGTCCTTGGTGGCTCCTGATTTACCTGGAAATGACATATTTAATTAGTTATCTCCATTTTTCTCAGTAGGCTAACATCTCCCCACATCCTGGTTATCACTCCAACCTTGCCTGGCATCATATCTTACCTTGCTTCCAATGTATCTGTTATTTGGGGATCCTACCATTCCAGTTTGCTAGCAGGACATAGTTATTTTTCTCTCTTAGCAGGCTCAGCACTTATCTGCCTGATTTATTGTTGTGATTTGATCTATTTATTAGTCTGGTGACAAGGAGGAAAGGTATGGTTAGACACAGATGACATACACTCACTCTTTTGTAAAGCAGAGATATCTGCATCATTTTTAAGCAGTAGCTTTTAACTGGGAGGAGTAGCCATTTCTGCAATCCCACAGAGTTTAGGACATCTAAAGACTCAAGAATTCTAATTAAAAAACTCAAAAGGCCTTAGCCCATTTCTCACCTTGACATGGCAGGTTTACTAAGATGGAAAATTTAACGGCCTTTGGTGATTTGTTACTGTTATAATTAAGCCCTGGCTGTCTTCAGCCTCTTCTGCCTTCCAACCACAAGGGATGAGAGACTTTTTTATGTTGTCCAGTAGACCTGCTGGCTTTCACACTTAGCCTTTAATTGGTGATTACTCTCAGCCTTCCAATGGCTTTCTCCAGAGTATAGACTTCCTCCAACAGCAGACATCCAAAGCCATAATGCTTATAATTACAATTTTCCTCAAACTTCTCACACACCTTTGGTATGCACTCACCAGTGCTTTTCTTCCATCAGTATCCTGTTCCAAGACCAATTCACCATTGTTGAAAGCTGACATTGCCTTGCTGCAGCATGCCAAGAGCTAGCTATATTTCAATCATCACCAGTGATGGTCATGGTCAGTTGGTCATGGTCATGCTCCAGATTCTATTTCATGACTGCTTTCTAGCACCACTCTTAGTATCCACTGATTCAAGTTGGATTCCCCAGAAAACAGAGAATGAGATTCTGAGATTTATATGCAGGGGTTTATTGGGTAGGGCTGTGCTGGGAACAACTGAAAAGAAGCAAGACAAGCAGGTTTGGAGAAAATTGAAATGTAATACAGTAAGTCCCCTACATACAAACGTTCGAGTTGAGAACTTTCAAAGATGAGAACATGTATTCGCATGTTCAATCACATGTTAATTCACATGTCTGGCATACATTGTTGCATGCATGCACTCTTTGCAAGTGGTTGTGCTTTTGTGTACTTTACTGTACAGTCCTGTATAGTAAATGTTTTGTGTTTGTTTTTTCTGTATTATTTCAGTGAAAAGTATTATAAAACTATTACAGTAAAGTACTATGTAGTCAATTGTGTTAGTTGGGTACCTAGGCCGACTTTGTTGGACTATGAACAAATTGGACTTAATGAATGCACTCTTGGTACAGAACTTGTTCTTATATAGAGGACTTACTGTGTAAGTGTGGTCTTCGTTGATCCTATAGGAGCTCTGAAACTGAGATGATTCTCCAGAAATAACCTAAAGGAACACAAGGGGCTGGATATTTGTATTGCCCCATTAACTAGTCACTGGATGAAGGGCTACTTCTGGGAAGAGACATGAACTTGGGTGGCATGTTTCTTTGAATCAAAAGCAGTTACTGGAGCTCTCAGCACCTAATGCTCACAGGATTTTGGGGAATGAATATCTCAATCATACTCAAAGGAAATATCTCAAAGGGAGATGTGGGTGGTACAGCACAGAATCCACTACATATTCTCCTAGAGTCCACATCAAATTCCACCCTTGTTTCTCCAAGTTGGAAATACCCTCATTTTCCCTCTGAACTCCCATTAAACTTTGTTGTGCTGTTCTTGAAAAACCATCTTCTACTACATTTATAGGTAAACCTAATCTTTCCTTTTGTATTTAAAATTCCTTATCTGAAGAATTTATGTCAGATTTATCTCTGAGTCTCTTCTAAGTCTATTTCTGTACTTTCTCATTGCGTAATCAATAACTGTTTTATCTTACAAGCCCCTCTTCATCTTCAGATCTCAGGGTACAAATCATTTCTTCAAGAAACCTTTTGTAAACCTCCAGACTAATAGATATTCATAACACCTTGTACTTGTCTATCATTGCATTAATGACAATTATATTTAACGGATCATCCACTGTTGGAATAAAAATTCACAAAGACCAGATTGAGGTTCCCTTGGTCACTACTTTATCTATAAAAATTAGCTCAGTGCCAGGTGCACAATTGGCTGTTAAATAAATAGTTATTGAACAAAAGGATGGGTGAATCATGAATATAGAGGAGATTCTCCTTCAGGATGAAAGTCACTTGGTAAAGAATAGAAATTAACAATCAACTAGTGGCCTTGGTTCATGAGCTTGTTTTCCTCCAAAGATCTTGCTGGGATCAACGACACCAAGGGACTGCTTTGATGAGGAGATGAAAAGATAAAAATATCTCAGACATTTTGACTGCAGGACAGAGCCCAGGGAAAGACCCCAGAGGGGCTGGCATGAAGACCTTAGGCCTCAGGAGTGTCAGATAGGATAAAGAGGCACTTCTATACAAATGAGGGCTGTGGAGAATACAGCATTAGCATTGAAGCCAAACGTTGTCTCCTTGCTATTTGACCCCAACCCTCACCAATGATCAGAGGACTGCATTTGAGCCATTTCAGGACCTTTCTATTTAAGCCACCACCTCAGTCTGCTTTTTGAAAACAAGACTAAGAGGGGAAATGGCTGCATGGGCCTTTGTTGTTAAGTTCCTTGAATGGGTAGCATTGAAGCCAGTAAGGATCACAGGTCCTCTCTTTTCTAGCCTCATCGTGAGTTTTATAGAAGGGTTGGCTCGTTATATACATAGTTCCATATATGGATAAGCACGTTGGGGGTCCAAAACATGTGTACACATTTTAAAAGATGTTAAGAGATGTTCGCCATAATCAGACGTGTCTGTATGTTGATGGTTACCCCTTTGATTTCCTCTTGTCATTGTGGAAGTCAAATGTGACTTCTTATTGAGCATTAGATTGAGTATTGCAATTTAAATACAGTTTGTTCCTTTCCTAAAATGTATGTACATTTTTTGGCACCCTCAGTGTGTATTCTGTGTCAATGTATCCATATTTGTTAATTCATATTAATTTTTTTTTAAAAAACTTCTTGTTAGAGAAGCTAGGCTTTGGCATCAGATTATATATGTGTCTAATAAACTGTCTTCAAAAGAAAATCACTTGGCCTCAGTTTCCTCATCTTTAACAGATAATAGAAAAAGCTATCTCGGAGTAAGGAACAAATTAAGAAATCAACACAAAAGCACTTTATATGTGATGAATCACTACTCCACGATTAGCTGGAACAGTGATAGATAGGCCATGCTCAATAAAGAACTTTGTCAGGCATTTGTTGATACAGTTATGGGCTTATTCATTTCAATACTTTATTTGAGGCAGGCAAAAAAATAAATCATACTCTAAATGATTACTTTGAGCAATAAACATACTTTAGAAGGCTGTGCCTAATATTAGCAGGGTACTGGTACAGGCACTCAGTCACTGCCAGCTGACTGACTTGTTGGTGTTCATGAAGATCAGGTCAAAATATGGGGGGAGGGGATTTTCTTTTCTTTATTTTTTAAAGATGTGGGGTACAATTCAGGATTAGGTATACAAGTGGTCATCATACAGGCAAAGTTTGGGCCTTCCTTTGGCCCCCACTTTGCCAGGCTTGAGATCAGGTACTCTTACTGATGTTGTGTCTGCCCCACTCCTCACCCTGGAAGTATCCTGCTACTGCCAATTCTTTTCTTATAGTATCATGATAATGTTCAGGGTCTGCTTATGAGTGAGAACAT
This sequence comes from Tarsius wallacei, assembly GCA_963574415.1. Lineage (NCBI taxonomy): Eukaryota > Metazoa > Chordata > Mammalia > Primates > Tarsiidae > Tarsius > Tarsius wallacei. The sequence goes on from CAUYQG010087470.1 coordinate 16,493, forward strand.
GTGGTTCTCTGTTCTTTGTTTCTATGTTAGATCACTGAGTGTGATAGACTCTAAATCCATCCAAGTTGCTGCGAAGCCACATGTTTGTCCTTCTTCATGACTGCATAATATTCCATTGTGTATATGTACCACATTTTTTAATCCAGTCTAGTTTCGATGGGCAGCGTGTGTATTGACATTAGGAAAATAACTGGCTCCCTTCTCCAAATCAACTCACATATTCAGACCTGGTTTTAGTTTTCTCATAGTGAAAAGTAATCTTTATTTTTTATGTCATCTATCTATGAACAAATTCTTAGAGCCTACGGAACTGATGATGTTTCTGCTGAAGGAAGCTTCTGAGAAACTGTGCAGCCCTCTGTCACCTTCCGAGAAGGACACTGAGTATAAAGTTCAGGCAGACATCTGCGAATCTCTCTTTTAGCCCTGGCTGTTTGAGGCGGCATTGTGAGTCTGGGCATGCCACTTAGTCATATCAGATGCTTTTTACCAAGAGATCAACAGGCAAGGAGAGCAGCAGTGACCCTGGAAGGCTAATTGAACCTTCTATTCAGGAAGAGTTAGGATTACTGTTACACTCTGGGGGCAAAGAATACAGTGTGTACCAGGTGGCCCACTGGGGTATTTCTTGGTACTCTCCTATACAATTTGACAGTAAAGTAAAAAGCAGAACAGCCATGGTATGTGAAATGTATGGTGACCAGGGGACCAGACTCCTCAGAAATTGGGATGTGGTTTGCTCTACATCGAAACCTACTTAAATCAGTAGCGGTATTTGACAAGGGTTCAGGGAATCAAAAACAGAGCAGTATTAGTGGCATTCTTGTACTTTATCCCACCAACTTTGCTCTTCTGAGTGGTCACAGAGAAAGAGACCAACCAGATTTCTGGAGTTTGTCCTATACTGAGTGAACCTACTCTATCATATAAGTGGTTTGAATGGCACAAGGCTGGAGTGGATGCATTGTACTGTGCAGGCCCGCTTTTTAGGGACCGCCTGTTCACTCGTGACTGTTTACAGCTGGCTGCATCCTTGTCTCTTTCCTCCAATTGGAAAAAAGATCTCTCGCCTTGCCAAAGGTCCTATTCCACCTCCAGGGCAGCTGGCATCCAATAACTGGTCAATACAGACTCTACAGCCTGTCTGGCTGCTTTACCTGGATTGGGACATCTCTGGAAGGTCTCCTCGGTAGGATTACCAGTGTCCACAGAAACAGCTTGAGTAACATCATAGAGACAGGAAGTGATAGGTAACTTACTCTTGCTGACATTTAGGAAGTATTAGGAAACATGCTTGGGAGGAATGACTGAAGCCAGACAGCAGAACACTATTTATGTCAGGATAAGGGCCTTGAATGCCTGGTCTAACTGGCAATGTAGAACTTTCATGGCTTTTAGAACAGGCAACAAACATGACCTGAACATTGCAGTAGGACTATTGAATAGTGTGAAAACAGTGTGGAAATGGAGGAAGGGTTTATATGGAAGAGCCGTTGGATGAATTACTCCTAGTGTCCTAAGGAAGAACTCACTGTTTATGGCACTGGTTGGTAGCAGCAACGGAAATGGTGAGGAGAGTTCTGAGGCAAAAGAGTATGGAGGGAAAAGAACTTGGTGTTTGGTGTGAAGTGAGGACAAGAGAGAATCAGCAAAGTGCAGTATTTCTGAACGTTCGAGAAAGATATCTTGTGGCCTTCATAGAATACTTTAGGAGAACCAGAAGTGCCAGTTGCTTGAGTTTCCCAGAAGGTATTATTCCAGAAATCTTCAAAGGGCACAAGGAAGGTGTTTGTAAGCAGTTTCCTACTATATTCTTTTCAGCTGACTGCAGAAATATCCCCTAATCTCTTCCACAGTCACTGTGCACCCATTTTCTCCCCAGGTCCAGCCTGTTCCATTCATTGATAGCTTTGTTCTCTTGGGGATTAGTTGAGACAAAGTGTGATAGGCCAAAGAGCATCTTCTCTCTACCACAAACTAGGGCACTCTTGTATAGATCCTTGTAAGAGAAAAATGTCTTAATGACCCTCAGCTTTTACTTAATTATTCTTATTATAGTATTATTTAAATATACAAATAGGTATAAACTCTGTGTGCTTATTGGCTTTATATAATTATGTTTAAGAAAAACCGTTTTACAAGTGGAAGTCAATAAAAACTACACAACGAATAAAATTTAAATTAAGATAATTAATTTAATGGGCAGATGAAGTTGTTTTGTGGAAATTAAATTGCTGCTCAGGACATAAATGACAATCAGGCTTTTTTGAGTTTGTAATGCCAAAGCTCTCTTGTCACTTGCTATGACTAAATTCTCTCAGAATTCTCTATATTCACATTATAGAGAAATCTTCATCAGGATTTTGAATGATACCGATTGGCCTTTATTTGGCAGGTACACTTCATTTACCTATGAAATATACTTCTCATTAGCCTTAGACAATTAAAGGGGGGCAACTTGACCCCGTGATATGCTGAGCACAAATGCATATTTGGGATCCAAAGTGAGTTGTAGTCTTTGATCACTGAATTGTGATCCAGATGATCCATTATGTGATTATTGAATCACTATGTGATTATTTTTAGGTTACAATACCAAACATACATCTAATTTTTTAGGCGCTCAAGTGTGTGCTAAAAACCAACCAACCAACCAACAAACAAAAAAAACCAGTTTCTTGGCCCAGGGGTGGGCTTGGAATTGAAGCAATGATTCTAAATTCTTTAATTTTTCCTTTTTTTCCTTTTAAAGATGTGGGGTACAATTCAGGATTAGGTATGCAAATGTTCATTATGCAAGTACCCTTGTTGATGAGGTGTGTCGCCCTTCTCCCCGGCAGATTCCCACTACTGCCAATCCCACCCCCACCTTTTGGAACAAGGACAAGTCATTGCACAAGATTCCATTTCAATGTACAGTTAAAGCCTGGTTACTAGTAAAAATACTATAGAGTTTGTTCAGAGTAACCATGACTTAGCGTTTACAAGTCAAAATTTGATAATCCCAGATTTACTGGATTTTATGTCTTTATGGCCGTAAGAAAGACTGCCACTGGCTGTCACACAGTGTTTGGCAATCCTCAGAAGCTTGTAGATAGATGTTAGTGGCACGTCCTCCTCAGGAAGGCTGCTTGAATACTCCTAAAAGTTGTGAAGACTTTCTTGTGCTGGTAACGACCTTCGATTGTTATACTGTTCTTGGCTTTCATTTATGTTTCTTCTAGTTTTTGTTGTTGTTGTTGTTGTTTTCTGTGTGTTGTTTAACTCTATAGAGTGGGTAGTAATGCTTCATTATACCTGTAATTTCCTGTCCTCTCATCTTACAATAATTAATCTCACAGATGTATATCGCAATGCACATATGAATCATCCATATCACCTAAGCCTAAACTCCTCCTCCAAATTACTTGTACAACGAGTGATATTTCATTGCTATCATGAAGTATTTCCAGCGAGAATTGAAAACAAGCCAGGTAAGTGGGTTTCAGGGTGATTTGCCACATTTAAATGGGCACTGGTCAAAACACTTAGAGAGCTACTATTCTGATTAGCAGGAGATCCAAAATTCAGTTATTCGTCGTCTTTGTCCCTGGCTATCCTTAAGGAAAACCACACCTCATGGTATGTTCTTTAACTGAGTTATCTTTATGTAAACTTAGCTCTCACAGTTTTCTGCTTAAAGCCCTACATGATGACTCACAATTTAAATAAGAAAGGACATTGAATGGAACCTTAGTGTAATTCTAGCCATAATGGGTCAGATTTGGTATAAAACTAGGACATGTTGGATCAAACCCAGATGGGTTTATTACCAAATGAACCAGAAGGATCTAATTATAGCACTTTCGCATAGAACATGGTTTTATAAGATAGATTTCAAGGATAGCATGGTGAGAATGCAGTAAAATGAAAACGAGGTGGGTAGTTCTTTTGATGAATGAGAAATGTAGGTAGAACATAGACTCGAAGAAATGTCTTGGGGACCAGAGATGAGGACAGTACAAGGAACCTAAATGTGGGGTTATTTTAAGCCTTGGCCTTGGGGTACAAAAGGCAAAAGAAACAAAATGTAAAGTCTATCAAATTCAGTCGAATGTCAGAGAAGTCCCTGACTAAGAACATTTGAAACTCTTGTACTAAAATCAGTTCAATATGTTCGGCATTATTATTATTTTTATAACTAAGTTATTTATTTTAATATTATTGAGCACTATAATGGACCGCAGTTTTTAAAATTTTTCCGGCATCTTTCAAAAATACGGTCCTATGTGTTTTCTGCTCTCTGGGTTATTGAAGGCATTAAATTGTTTACTAATTTCCCTAGGTGTGTAAGTACAAACATATGATTTTAAGACAGTAAGGGCAAAGCTTAAGTTTTTTTTTTTTAATAAAGCTATTGAGGGTTATGGGCAGTCTAATAGACTTTTGTCTTATTTTATTTTATATTTCCAATATGTTTCTTTACTATTTACATTTAATCAGAGGCCTTACCCATGGGATATAGAATAGCCTTTGGTAAGTACGAATCAGTGGCAGTACTTCTGAAAAAAATCTTAATGGTTAACTGTGGTGGGATTTGAATTAGCTCTGATTCTTAGAAGATGTTTTTCCTGGCTCAGTCCTTTATACAGAGTGAAATAGATGTCATGGACAGTGACATTTGTCATGGCAGCACTTCCTTGGAAAATCAGGAAGTACCCAGAGAGTCTATCTTTACAAATATATTTCTGAATCTGATTTCTCACATTCTCTTGAAGACAACAGATACATTTCTCTTTCTCTGGTTATTTGCTTTTCGGTCTAAATCTACACATGTATAAAAATTATGAGATGGATAGCTGCGGGTGCCTTAAAATCGTTTTTGACCCTGAAGTATCGTAATCCAAACTTGATCTTTTCATTTTAGCCTTCACCTAAGATAGGCGACTGAACGAACGTTTTCTTGAACTCTTAATGGTAGTGGTGTAGGCAAAGCTTGTGATGAACTCAGTGAAGGAAACTTACACTCTGCTTTACCTCTCTGCACTTTTTGAAAGCAGCATGGTAACAGCAATGTCTAGAGTATTGAAATTCCAGGGCACCAGGACAAGTGGATGTGTGGGTTTTAGATTGGGACCCAGATGTGGTCTGGTTTCAGGACAGTTCTGTGTTCTCCAAGTTTGTATACTCTCCATACACCCCTTCATCCATGATTGTTCCCATGCGCTTCTGGTCTCTGGGATCTTTCTGTTTATGCCCTGTCAACATCTCTTCTCTTGCTTGCCACGTATGTCCTTCCATCAGTCTGTTTATCCAGGAGGAGACATTTTCTGGTCTCTCAGTGACTACATATATCGAAAGAAAGGAGACAATATTGGACAAAAGTGTATATATACATTTACTAGCTGGAAATCAGAAAACTTTACATCTCTTCTACATTTAAATTCTTCACATGTAACCAGGCGTGGTGGCTCAAGTCTATAATCCCAGCACTTGGGGAGGCTCAGACGAGAGAATTGCCTGAGTTCAGGGGTTCGAGACCCCCCTGGGCAACTTGGCGAGACCTTATCGCTACAATAAATCAAAAATTAGCCGGGTGTGGTAGCGCGTGCCTGTAGTTCCAGCTACTTGGAAGGCTGAGGCGGGAGGATCGCCGGAGCCCAGCAGGTCAAGGCTGCCATGGCTGTGAGCATGCCATTGCACTCCAGCCTGGGCAACAGAGTGAGATGCT
>CAUYQG010087471.1:0-20544 GCA_963574415.1 Tarsius wallacei
TACCTACAAAAAAAAGCCCTGGACCAGATGGCTTTCCAGCAGAATTCTACAAGACATTTAAGGAGGAGCTCATACCAATCCTACTGAAGGTATTCCAGGCGATTGAGAAAGATGGAACCCTCCCCAAATCATTCTACGAAGCTAACATTACACTGATACCCAAGCCAGGTAAAGACCCAACAAAGAAAGAGAACTACAGACCAATATCTTTGATGAACATAGATGCTAAAATTCTCAACAAGATCCTAGCAAACTGGATTCAGCAACACATCTCAAGAATCATCCATCATGACCAAGTAGGCTTCATCCCTGGGATGCAAGGCTAGTTCAACATTCGTAAAACCATAAATGTAATTAAATACATCAACAAATGTCAAAACGAAAACCACATGATTATATCATTAGATGCAGAAAAAGCCTTTGACAAAATCCCGTGCCCTTTCTTGATAAAAACCCTCGAACATCTAGGCATATGGGGAACATACCTCAAAATAGTAAAAGCCATCTACGAGAAACCCACAGCCAGCATACTCCTAAATGGACAAAAACTGGAATTATTTCCCCTGAAAACTGGAACAAGACAAAGATGCCCCCTCTCACCCCTCCTGTTCAATATAGTTTTGGAAGTCCTGACTAGAGCAATCAGAGAAGAGAAGGCAATCGGGGTATCCAAAGAGGTATAGAGGAAGTCAACCTATCTCTCTTTGCTGATGACATGATTGTATACCTTGAAAACCTAAGAGAATCTGTCAAAAACCTCCTTACACTAATAAAGGACTTTGGCAAAGTCTCAGGTTATAAAATAAATGTGCGAAAAACAGAAAAACTGGAAACAAACAAAGGAATTCAGATTGAACCCTCATATATATATTGACACACACCTTAAACTAAAAATAAAAAAATAAAAATAAAAAGAGAAGACAAAAGAGCAAAAAGAAACCAACAACAAAAAACCCTAAAATATCCACACTAAATCATTCACATACACACATAAACAGAAAACAAAAAACAAAAGAAGAAAGAAAAAGAAAAAAATGGAAAAAAAATGGAGGATACAGATTAAACCCCCACATACACATTCATGCACAAAGGAAAAATGTTTTAAAATAGATGAACTAATAAACAGGCACAAATTTTTTAAAAATTAAAAAGAATTTAAAAAGAAAAAAAAACCCTGCCCTCTTGTGGCAGGCTCTGTAATTGTTCCTCTCATCTGCTCTCTCCTGCAGAGCTTTCTCCTTTTCACTCTCTCCCCAGTGCCTGGAGCAGGGAAGTAGGAGGGGGCAGTAGGGGTAGGTGGGGCTGCAGTCCTCCCCTCCCATTCTCTTATGGTCAGGGAGATCTTTTCCGGTGGGGAGGTGCAGGATTGTCTCTTCCCTAGGTATTTACTTGTGGGGAGTGCTCCAGCCAGGCCTATCCTGGAATGGAGTTCTCCTGTTGTGACTGACATCCAGGCTCTTTCTGGGTTTGTCCCTCTCAGTTGTGACCCAGCTGTGTGGTTCTGACATTCAGAGGATTGCTGGGGAGGATGGGGTTTGGGTCAGCCCTGAACCTACCACTGATCTCTTTGGAGTTCTTCCTTGTCCTTTTCTGGCCACACCTTTTATCCCACGGCTGGATTAGGGTAGGAGGTGTGGTGCCTGGGACTTGGCACTCATCAGGTCCCTCTGTAGTTTGTGCTTTCAGGATATTCCCTCTGGGTGATGATCAACCCCTCAGTAGTTGATCTGCCAGTCACATAGATCAGGTCTGTTGCTTCGTGGTGAGCAAGTTGGAGCACTTTCCTGCCCCGCCTTCAAGATGGTGGTGGGGTACCTCTCTTGTCCTCTCTGGTGGGACTCAGCCTCTGGGATCCCTCCGTAGCCCCTGCTGCCAGTGTCCAGCCGGGTGAGGCAAAGCTTGGGGCTGGCAGTCTCTCTTGCTGCAGTGTTGAGGTTCAGAGCCTGGAGCCAGTAGTCTCTCCCCACCACTTCTTTGCAGGAAAACTTTTGTCCGTTAAAAAATGGTGCTCATCTTCTGCGACCTGGGAACCACCAGGGACCAAGCAGAGAAGTTCCAGCACCAGCTGCTGCACCAGGAGGGTCCTGGCCACTTGCTCACAAGCCCCCACTTTGTCAGTCTCTGCCAGCATTTTCTTCCCAGGAAGGGTTTTGTTGATTTTAAAAAATGGCACTCAGCTTCTGTGTCCTGAGAATCACTAGGGTCCAAGCCCAGCAGCTGTGGCACCAGTTGCTGAATCAGGAGAGCCCTGGCTATTTGCTTTCTAGCCCTCACTCAGTCAGCCACTCACACACCCACTCACCCACCAGTATGTACACAAAATTTTCCATACACTTGCTCACTCACTCTGGGCCTCGCATAGTCTGACTGGCTCGGCCACCATCTTCCCAGCCCCTCAGCCTCTATTCTTAACCTCCAAATGTGAACCCATGTCTCAAGTCTTTCAAAATAATCTAGAGTGAGCCTTGGCAAAATATGATTAGTCCTTTTGAGGACTCCATCTGATGTGGGTTACAGGTAAGTTTCTTAATTTTTCTGATTGTCCAATGAGTATTGTTTGGATTAGATGACAGACAAACAGACTTATATCACATACTCCCTCAAGAATATACAATTCTCAGATAATGTATAACATAATCCACACAGAGAAAAATAACACTTTTCTAAACTGTGCACAACTTCAAAGCCATTCTTCCCACCAAGGATTAATATTATTACACAAATAATCCCTTTTGTTCCTTTCAAATTGTATCTCTTAAATTTATGTGGAATTAAAAAGTTTATACAGAAAACAAATCAAAGCTTTAATAGGACTATGTGTACAGGCTTGCCTGGGTTCCCAGGCAGTGCCCTTGCCTCCTCTCTACTCCCTGAACAGATGTGGCACTTTTTCCTTGGTAGTAATTACTGTGCATCTAATTTCATATCCTATTCCCCAGTTTACATTATGACACAATCTCCCAGTATTATACAGACTTCATCAATACCTGGAGGGAAGATGTGGCTTTTTTCTGAGTCAAGTGCATTTTTTCCTTGGTAGCAATTACTGTATATATAATTTCATATCTTATTTCCCAGTTTACATTATGATACAATCCCCAGTGTTGAACAGACTTTATAAATATCTTGAATGTCAACCTTATGCATAGCTTGTATTTTCCATAGAGAGGTCACCCAGAAAACAATTGTTTAGCTGAACTCAGCTAATGACTAAATTATTGTCCCCTTTAAGGCTATGTCATCATTATGTAACTCCACTGGACAAATCAGTTTTTCTCAGTTCTTAATTTCCATTGTGGATGACATATATATTTAAATCTTTGTGCATGAATCTTTTTTCTTCATTTCAGACTTTTTTTCTAGGAAACATGCCTAGAAGTGGAATGTACAGGGTCAAAAGGTTTGTATATTTTTAAGGTGTTCAACAGAAATCTCTGCTTCCCTCAAATCCTTTATGAAAATCTAATGAAACAGAAGATGTAAATTATCATGTTAAGAGCCTACAGGGAGCCGGGCTCGGTGGCTCAGCCTGTAATCCCGTGCTTTGGGAGGCTGAGGTGAGTAGATTGCCTGAGCCCGCGGGCTCGAGACCTGCCTGGACAACTTGGCAAGACCTCATCTCCACAACAAATCAAAAAATTAGCCGGGCGTGGTAGCGCACACCTATAGTTCCAGCTACTTGGAAGGCTGAGGTGGAAGGATCGCTGGAGCCCAGCAGGTCGAGGCTGCGGTGGCCGAGAGCGGCCACTGCACTCCAGTCTAGGTGACAGAGTGAGACTCCAATTCGAAAAAGAGAAAAAAAGAAAAAAAGAAAAAGAGCCTACAGGGTACTTAGCATGGAGCCTTCAGGGAATACTCCTCCATCTTTGAACAAGAGACATGGCGCACTTATGTACAGAGAAATACAAATGTGCCTGTACACACACATGTCTGCAATACAGGTGTGCCTATCTGCTTAGTACTGGCCCTCCCCCTTACATAAAGCATATGTTTTCTTGGAAAACTACAAACAGTTGTGCCAGGCTTGTCAAACCTTAAGCACAGAAACCATAAAATGCATATTCTGATTCAATAAGTCTTGGGTGGGGCCAGATATACTGTATTTTATTTTTGAGTTGGAGTCTCACCCTGTCATCCAGGCTGGATTGCAGTGACACACTCATGGCCACCCCAGCGTTGACCTGCTGGGCTCCAGTGATCCTTCCACCTCAGCCTTCCAAGTAACCGGAACTACAGACATGCACTACCATGCCTTGTTAAATATGCTGTATTTTTTAAATTCGCAAGTGTGCTTGTGCTGCTGATCTGTGGGCTACAACTTGGGTAGCAAGGACGTATGCCACAAAGACAAAATGAGTCTATAGAAACATGAAGGCAGATATAAGTAAAAACCCATACATGTACATGAATGTACAATTTCTCAGAAATACACTAAGGAACAGGACTCAGACCTCCAGGAGCATAGACCTACGATTTATGGGAAAACTTAGTTTGTTAACATGTGCCCAGAACCTAAGCAAAGCTATTTTCTATGAGTTTTTTAGAACTGTATCTGAAACACCCACAGGTTCTTGCTTGTAGAGAGGGGAACAGATAAAACATGGCCCAGTGTTTGAACAGTGCTGTGGTTGAGTATGACAGTACAGAGAAGGATAGAACAGGACAATCTAGACATTCTTTCCTTGAAATAAATGCTGCTTCCATGGAAGAGGGGTTGGATTCCTTCCCACATCTTGGATCTAGAATTCTTTACAACCTGGAAGACTTCAATACCCCAGCACCATGCCTTGAAGAGCAGCAGCCTTCCTCACATGTTCCAACTTCTAACCTGCCCTCGGGTCAGAAAGGCAGAAAATGTCAGGAAGAAGAACATTGTCTTAGTCCATTTTGTTCTGTTATAACAAAATTCCATAGACTGGGTAATTTATAAATAAACAGAAATTTATTGGCTCCCAGTTGTAGAGGCTGAGAAGTTCAAGATAGAGGCGTCAACATCTAGTGAGGGCCTTTTTTTTTTTTTTTTTTTGAGTTGGAGTCTCACTCTGTTGCCCAGACTGGAGTGCAGTGGCCGCTCCCGGCCACCGCAGCCTCGACCTGCTTGACTCCGGCGATTCTTCCGCCTCATCCTCCCGAGTAGCTGGAATTACAGGCATGCGCTACCATGCCCAGCTGATCTTTTGATTTATTGTAGAGATGAGGTCTCACCAAGTTGCCCAGGCGGGTCTCGAACCCGTGGGCTCAGGCAATCCACCCACCTCAGCCTCCCAAAGCGCGGGATTACAGGCTGAGCTACCGAGCCTGGCTGAGGGCCTTCTTTTTAAAAGTTTTATTATTATTGTTATTTTTTAGTGAAGGCTTTCTTGCAGTGTCATCTTGCTACTAGAAATCTAGGGGTTTGGGTGGGATCCTGTTGTTCACTGCACAGAAAACTAATCACTGAGACAATAAGTATTACTCGGGAAGAAGGCTTTTTATTTGAGTGGGAAATTTTCTGAAATCTCTCTGACTCATTTATGTTAGGGGTTTACATAATAATGTGGCAGAAATGTTGTAAACAAGAACCAGGGAGGGGGAAGAAAGAGGAGCTGGTAAACAAGAATTGGGGAGGTGATAGGAAGAGGAGTTGGCAAACAGGCAGGGTCTGGCATCTCATTGTCTGGTTGTGGTGATATAGTGAGTTTCAGTTTATTCATGTTACAGGCCTGAGGGTCAGTTTCCTGAGAAAGAAATTTAGTTCCAAGCTTTATGACCAAGAGGGTCAATTTCTGTGTCTATTTAAAAAAACTATAACGATTAGTTTTGTTGAGAAGTTGGACCAGTTTCAATACTGTGGTGGAAGGGCAAAGGGGGAAGAGGAGGAAGGGAGGAAGATGTGTGTGTGTGTGTGTGTGTGAGAGAGAGAGAGAGAGAGAGACACCAACACCAAACTCATCCTATAAGACACACCAAACTCATCCTATAAGAAACCCACTCTTCTCCTTGGGAGGAAACCACAGAAGTAGGTGTCATTTGGTGCCTGACTTTGCTACCACCACCTTCAATGCCAAGCCAAACTGTGTGGCCCCTCCACCAGGACCCAGGATCCAGAGACTGTGGTATCTGACAGGGAGGGGGTTGTCGCCTTTGCAGCCTCATGCTCTGCTGGTACCATGAGCTGGAGAGAGACTGAGCAGCCTATGGTGAGCCAGGGGCCAGGAATGCTGGGGACAGAGAGATGAGCCTGAGTGGTATTGGCAGCAGAGGCCATGGTAGGAGCACAATATGGGAACTGGAAGCTGAGATCCACTGGAGGCTGAGACCCACTCTGCCATTGTCCTGAAGCCTGTGCAGAGAAGTGCTCTGGGGTGCCCACCATGGAGTAGAAGACTGGAACTTTGAGACCAAGGGTTGAATGCCACATCTCTTTAGGGTTGATTATTGTGAACCCAGCAAGGGTCTCTCTGAGTGCACAAACTCCAGAGGGACACAGTGGGTGCAGAATTCCAGATGCTCTTTCCTATGCCCTGGGCCAGCCACAGGGCAACAGACACAATCAGTAGAGGACCCACTTGGAGAAGGGAAGCGGTGAGTGCTGACTTGATTCACCCCATCCCCCAGCAGTATGTGAAATGTCAGTCCCACACAGGAGGAAATCTGGTCAGGGTGCACGTGAGAGCTGAGCCCAGGTATAACTGAAAGTAGTTGCCACTGAGAGGGCTTTCCTGTGGGGTAAATCTATCTGACATGTCCACTGGTGGCACCTGGTGAAGAAGCAGTCCCATACCTCCTTCACAGAGCAGAGCAGAGAGTGGGGATGCAGCTACCAATTAAAGGAGGCACTCCGAACACTTCTGGAGGGCTGAAGCCCAGCACAACCAGAGAAGATCCCCTTGATCCCACAGACAACAGGAGGGTGGGAGTGGAGGCTGAGTTCCCCATTCCCCACCACAAACTAGGCACTGTAGAAGCTGGGAGCATGCTGGCAGAGAGAGGGGAGGAGACTCTCCAGGTGACAGAGTCAATTCATCCCCCATGTCCCTGCACTGACCAGCAATCACACACAGAAGGGCACAGAGAATTCAGCCCTACAGGTTAAGTAGTGGAGAGAAAACCTGCAGTTACAGAACCTGCCATGAGAGAAAGCTCCCCTCCCCCTACATTTTTTTTATTTCTCCTTTTTTTTTCTTTTATTTTACCTTGGACTCAGAGAGTACACATATATACCCATTGCATGGACATATTGTGTGATGGTGGGAATTGAGTTTCAGGTGGCCCCTTCCCCGGATAGTGACTATTTTGTGGCCCATAGTTACTGAATCCTAGTTTCCCCCTTCCACCCTGTTCAGCTCTAAAAATTGTCAATAGACTGGCACAACTCCCCACTCCTAGCTGTTCCAAAATCAAACAAATTCAGAGGCTCTGCTCCGGAAAGGAGAGAGAGTGAAGCAAACAGCAGAAATGAATGCTTCTTCCTCTTTCACTGAGTAATGGAATTAAAGAGAAAAAAAGAGACTTGCCACAATAAGAAAAAAATCAATGGAAAAAACACACATACAGAGTTCTAAAGAGACTCTGAAAGAACAGCCATCAGAGCACAAACAATGGAAATCTCCCAGAATGACTGGCCTTAGAAGACAATTACAGAGATCAGAGATAGGATGGAAAAAATGAACAAGAATCAAGAGAAACAAGAAGCAAAACTGTATGAAATTGTAACAGAGTTAGCCAATCTCAAAAAATTTTTTTTGAAATAATTGAAATAAAAAACTCTATCCATGAAATAAATAGCAAGCTGACAAGCATAGAAGGCATAATTAACTAAGCAGAGGAAAGAATCAGAGCTTGAAGACCAAAATATGGAATTAACCCAATCTGTTAACAACAGGGAAAAAAAACTCAACAAGAAGGAGCAAAGCCTCTAAGAGGTATAATTATATCAAGTAGCCGAATCTACACCTGACTGATATCCCTGAAGCAGAAAGGGAAATGGAGAGCACCTTAGAACAAGCATCACATGAGATCATTCAAGAAAACTTTCCTCATCTCACTGGAGATGTGACCATTCAAGCACAAAAGATTCAGAGAACCCTCACAAGGCATCATATCAGAAGACCATCTCCTACCAAGTAGGTATGAAAGAAAAAATCCTAAAGACAGTGAGAAAGAAAGGTCAGACTACCTACTGGGGAAGACCAATAGAAACAGCAAAAGACTTATCTGTAGAAACACTGCAAGCCAAAAGGGATTGGAGTCCAATTTTTAATTTTCTCAAAGACAAGCAATTTCAACCAAGAATTTCCTACCCAGCCAAGCTACGCTTCATTGGTGACAGATAATTAATATCCTTTCCAGACACCCAGTCCCTATGAGAATATGCTGCTTCCAGACCAACTCTACAGTAGATGCTTAAGAAGGCATTGAGCACAGAAGAAAAATTAAAAAATGACCATGCACTTCAAATAGTACAGGCAAACACAGCCAACAGAGCATACAGTGCACCTACAAAAACAAAAACACACACATATTAATGCAAAATTTAAAAGAAACGAAATGGCCTTCTAAGAGCCCTATGACAAAGATAAACTCTCACATTTCAATAATCAGCCTGAAAGTGAAAAGACTAAATGCACCACTGAAAAGACACAGAGTGGCAAACTGGATAAAAAAGCATGACCCAACAATCTGCCACCTCCAGGAAACCCATCTCGCTACAAAGAACACCTATAGACTCAAAGATAAAGTTGAAAAATGTACTTTAAGGTGAATGGAAAACGGAAGAAGGCAGGAGTAGCTATTCTGATATCAGATAAAACAGCCTTTAAGCTATCAAAAATTAGAAAGGATACAGAAGGATACTACATATTGATAAAAGTTTCATTCCACCAGTAAGAAATATCTGTCCTAAACATATATGCACCCAACATAAGAGCACCAAGTTTTATAAATCAAGTACTAAGTAAACTGGAGGACATTGACTCAAACACAATCAAAACTGGAGGCTTAAATATCACATTAACAACCCTAGATAGAACATCAGGGCAAAAAGTCAATAAGGAGATCTACAGCCTTTGATGTTTGACCAAATGGACTTAATGGATATCTACAGAACACGTCACTCAACAACTATAGAGTATACATTCTACTCATTAGCATACTCATTAAACATATTGCAAGCTTGACCATATTCTCAAACATAAATCAAGCACAAATTCCACAAGATTGAAATAATATCATGCATCTTCTCAGATCACAGTGGAATAAAAATAAATATTGCCAACAAAAAGATCTCCCCAAAAAACACAAAGATATGGTCACTAAACGACATACTGCTCAACAACTTCTGCATCAACACAGAAATTAAAAGATTACTGGAAACAAAATGAAGACACATCAGAATCTCTGGGATGCCATGAAATCAGTATTAAGTGGGAAATTTATAGCTCTGCACACATACATCAAGAAAACAGAAAGATCACAAGTAAACAGCCTAACAACATGCCTAAGGGAGACAGAAAGGCAAGACCACTAAAATCCTAACTTAAGCAGAAGAATCCAGATCACCAAAATAAAGTCACAACTTCAGGGCATAGAAGACAAAAATATCATAGAAAAAATAAACAGGATAAAAACTGGTTCCTTGAAAAAAAAAATAAGGTTAACTGTCCCCTAGACAGAGAGAAAACCCAAATAAGTGCAATTAGAAATGCAAAAGATGAAGTCACAAGTGACCTCAAAGAAATTAAAAAGATTATCAGCAATTACCACGTACACCTGTATGGAAATAAACTAGAAAACCTAAAAGGAAATGGAGGGCTTTTTGACATCACACAACCTTCCAAAGTTGAAACAAGAAGAAATTGAAACCCTAAACAGACCAATAACAATTCAGGAAATCAACTCCATCATAAGATATCTAACTACAAAAAAAACAAAAAACAAAAAATCGCTAGACCAGATGGCTTTTCAACCGAATTCTGCAAAATATACAAGGAAGAGCTGATACCTATCTTACTGAAAGTATTCCAGACCACCGAGAAAGATGGAACTCTCCCAAATCATTTTATGAAGTTAACATTACACTGATACCCAAACTTGGCAAAGACCCAACAAGGAATAATAATTACAAGCAATCTCCTTGATGAACATAGATGCACAAATTCTTAATAAGATCCTAAGAAATCAGATCCAACAACGCATCTTAAGAATAATCCACCATGACCAAGTAGGCTTCATTTCCAGGATGCAGGGCTGGTTCAACATCTGCAACCGTAAATGTAATTCAATACATTAACAGATGTAAAAACAAGAACCACATGATTGCATCATTAGATGCAGAAAAATCTTTCAACAAAATCCAGCATCCCTTCTTGATAAAAACCCTTGAACACCTAGGCACAGAAGGAACATTGCTCAAAACAGTAAAAGACATCTATGGTCAACCCACAGTCAACATATTGCTCAATGGATAGAGTTGTAAGCATTCATCCCATAAACAGAAATAAGACAAGGCTGCCCATTCTCACTCCTGTTGTTCAACATAGTGTTGATAAGTCAGGCAAGAGAAGGAAATCAGGGGTATCCAAATAGGAAAAGAGGAAGTTATTCTATCCCTCTTTGTGGATGATATGATCCTATACCTTGAAAACCCAAGAAAGTTCATTAAAAACCTCCTTGCACCGATAAATAACTTTAAAGTTTTGGGGTACAAAATCCATGCGCAAAAGACAGTTGCATTTCTATACACCAGCAACAAACAGGCAGAGAACCAAATAAAAAACACAATTCCATTCACAATAGCCACGAAAAAATGAAATACCTTGGTGTCTACCTAACCAGAGAAGTGAAAGACCTTTACAACGAGAACTACAAAACACTGCTCAAAGAAATAAAAGATGGCACAATCAGATGGAAAAACATCCCTTATTCATGGATTGGAAGAATCATTACTGTCAAAAATCATTATTGTCAAGATGTCCATCCTGCCCAAGGCAATCTACAGATTCAATGCAATACCCATCAAATAACCAACATCATTCTTTTCAGACCTGGAAATGACAATACAGAAATTCATATGGAAACAAACAAACAAAAAAGCACGACTAGCCAAAACAATCCTCAGCAAAAAGAACAAAGTGGCAGATATCACACTCCCAGACTTTAAACTTTACCATAAGGCTACAATAATAAAAACAGCCTGGTAGTGGTACAAGAACAGGTATATAAACCAATGGAACAGGACAGAGATTCTGGAAGCAAAAACTTGATCTCTTAACCACCTCATCTTCAACAAAGCCATCAATAACAACCACTGGGGAGAGTAGACTTTATTTAGCAAATGGTGCTGGGAAAACTGGCTGACCACATGCAGAAAAATGAAACAGGGTTCTTGCCTATCACCATATACAAAATTCAACTACAAGTGGGTCAAAGACCTAAATGTAAAACTTCAAACTAGAAGAATCCTAGAAGAAAATGGAGGAAACACAATGCATGTTGGAGTAGGCAACCAATTCCTGATCAAATCCCCAAAAGCAAATGCCATAAAAGATAAGATAGACAAGTGGGACCTCGCCAAACTGAAAAGCTTTCACACAGCAAAAGAAACCATCAAGAGAGTGAGAAGACAACACAAAAAATGGGCAAAATATTTGCTAATTCTGTATCTGACGAAGGTCCAATATCCAGGATCTACAAGGAACTCAATAAGCTGAAAGGAAAAAAAAAACAGTCCTATTAAAAATGGGCAGAGGATATGAATAGACATGAATAGACACCACAAAAGAGTGGATACATTAAAAAAAAGGCTCAGCCTCACTAATCATCAGAGAAATGCAAATCAATACTATACTAAGATACCACCTAACTCCTGTAAGGAAGGCCATCATTAATAAATAAAAAAACAACTGATACAGGCACAGGAGTGGAGAAAAAGGGATGATTCTACACTGTTGGTGGGAGTGCAAGCTAGTCCAACCTCTATGGAAAACAGTGTAACATTTTCTAAAGGAACTAGAAATTGACCTTCCATACAACCCAGCACTCCCCCTTCTAGGAATATACCCAGAGGAACATAAATTGTTCTACAAAAAAGACATCTGCACAAGCATGTTTATTGCCGCACTGTTCACAATAGCAAAAGCATGGAACCAATCCCATTCCCCTTTGAGAATGAACTGGATAAAGAAAATGTACATATGCATGAAGGAATATTACACAATCATAAAGAAGGACAAAATCATGCTCTTAGAAAATTGGAAGGAGTTGGAGACAATCATACATAGTGATCTATCACAGAAACCAAGAACTGAACATCACATGTTCTCACTCATAAGTGGGACCTGAACATTGATCTCAATAGCCCAAGGGAGGGATCAGCAGTTGTGAGACACTGGCCAGGGAGGAAGTGAGGCACATAACAACACAAAGGGGGCCAGGTGTGGTGGCACAAGCCTGTAATCCCAGCACTTTGGGAGGCCGGGGTGAGAGGATTGCCTGTGTCCAGGGGTTTGAGACCAGCCCGGGCAACTTGGTGAGACCTCGTCTCTACAATAGATCAAAAAACTAGTTGGGCATGGTGGTGTGCGCCTATGGTTCTAGCTGCTTGGAAGGCTGAGGTGGAAGGGTCACCTGAGCCCTGTAAGTCAAGGCTGTGGTGGCCATGAGTGTGCCACTGCACTCCAGCCTGGGTGACAGAATGAGACTCATACTCCAAACAAAACAAAACAAAACAAAAACAAAGCACAAAGGGTACCTGATCCTAAACCAGGGGAATTGAGGACCAGTTGGAGGCCCAAACACTACCTGCATGTAGATTACTTATGTACTTAATTCTGACTTGTACCCCACATCTCTATAATAAAATAAAGTTACACACACACACACACACACACACACACATCCATTATAAAATTAGTGCTTGTGATAAATCATTAATCTATGTGTGAGAGCAGAGCCCTCATGATGTAATCACCCCTTATGAGTCCTACCTCTTAATACTGTTACAATGGCGATTGAGTTTCCAATACATGCTTTCTAGCAAACACATTCAAACCATAGCAAGTACCTTGGACAGGCAGCTCTGTTTCTCCTACTTTTGATGTTCAGTAATAAAGCGGGCAAGACCCTTCCCTACTTTTAGCTTTATTATCTTCATCTTTGCATTAGAGGTGCAAAGCATAATCATCTCTAATTTCTTCTTATTCTCCTCTCTTCCACCTGTTATTCAGAATTCTGCACTTAGGCATTTTGTTCAATTTATATCCCAGAGACCATGTAACCTAGCCTTCACAACATGCCGATAGGGAAGCTGAGGACCTTAAAGGAGAAAGTACTGCTATGTATTTTTCTGTGTCTCTCCTGTCAGCAGAACTTGCAGCCCCCCAGCCAGTGAATACCCCTAATGCTAGTTTGCCTAATGAAGAAGTCAGCTATAACTTGTACATATGACACTTTGACTATCTCACAGGATACAATGCTTTCAGCCATTTGACAGAATGTTTGCATTTTTCTTTGAGTGTGTGAGTATGCCTACTTTTGAAATTTTTTTTCAAGATTTTGTTGGTGAACTCTTTGTCTATAATAATTTTATTTATTGGCATTTATAAACATCAATGCATGCAGACACTGATATGTAATTTGCAAATATGTTCATTTACATAATATTTTAACTAGTTGAGTATAAAAATTCAACTTAGAGTACCTAGAACATAAAAATAAGCAATCTAATGAACTGTTATATAGCAAATTGCATGTAGCCACTG
The DNA here is from genome assembly GCA_963574415.1 of Tarsius wallacei. Lineage (NCBI taxonomy): Eukaryota > Metazoa > Chordata > Mammalia > Primates > Tarsiidae > Tarsius > Tarsius wallacei. The sequence continues at coordinate 13,740 of CAUYQG010087471.1, forward strand.
CATAGATAAAGATAAAAAAAATTTCTAGTGACTCAGCATCCCTGTGTGTCCTTTCTCAGCCACAATCCCCTTCCTCAACCAAAAAATTTTATTATAATTTGACTACATAAGACTCAAATACACGAACAATCTCACAGAAAAGAAATTGCAAATGTTCACTTCCTCAAATTCTATTCTTTCATTCTGCTGATTTTAAAATTTGCATAAATATACCAATAATAAACAAACAGAAACCCAAATAAAAAGCACAATCCCATTCACAATAGCCACAAGATAAATGAAATACCTTGGCATCTTCCTAATCAGAGAGTGAAAGACCTTTGCAACAAAAACTACAAAACACTGCTCAAAGAAATCAATGATGACACAAACAAGTGGAAGAATACACCATGCTCATGAATTGGAAGAATCAGCATTGTTAAGATGTCCATTTTTCTCAAGGCAATCTACAGATTTAATGCAATACCCATTAAATTGCCAGCAGCATTCTTCTCAGACCTGGAAATGGCATTACAGGAATTCGCATGGGAACATCAATGACCACAAATAGCTAAGACGATTCTCAGAAAAAAAAAGAAAAAGACAAACAGGAGGTATCACACACCCAAACTTTAAACTTTATGATAAAGTTACAATAGTCAAAACAACTTGGTATTGATACAAGAACAGGCATATAGATCAATGGAACAGGATTGAGATTCCAGAAGCAAAACCTCAATTTCTCAACCAACTCATCTTTGACAAAGCCTCCACCAGCAATCACTGGGAGAGGAGAACCTATTCAGTAAATGGTGCTGGGAAAAGTGGCTGACCACATGCAGAAGATTAAAACAGGACCCCTACCTATCACCATACATAAAAGTCAACTCTAAATGGATCAAAGATCTGAACATGAAAACTCAAACTATAAGAACATTAGAAAGTGTAGGAGACATTTTATGGAAATTGGAACTGGCAACCAATTCCCAGTCAAAACCCCAAGTGCCCATGCCATAAGAGATAAGATAGACAAGTGGGATCTCATCAAACTGACAAGTTTCTGCAAAGCCAAAGAAACCATCAAGAGAGCAGGGAGACAGCTCATGGACTGGGAAAAAATATTTGCCAACTGTATATCTGACAAAGGCCTAACAATTAGGATCTACAAGGAACTCAAATGTGCTGAAAAGAAAAAAACAAACAGCCCCATTACAAAGGGCAAAAGATATGAATAGGCATTTCTCCAAAGAAGACATACGAGCAGCAACAGATAATGAAAAAATGCTCTGCCTCACTAGTCATCAAAGAAATGCAAATTAAAATCACACTTAAGATACCACCTAACTCCAGTCAGCATGGCCATCATCAATAACTCAAAAAACAACAGATGCAATAGAGGATATGGGGAAAGGAGGACACTTCTACACTGTTGGTGGGAGTGTAAACTAGTATAGCCTCTGTGGAAAATAGTTTAGTGATGCCTAAAAGGTCTAAAAATCAACCTTCCATATGACCCTGCAATCCCCCTACTGTGAATATGCCCAGAGGAACTCAAATCACTCTATGAAAAAGATACCTGCACACTCAGGTTTATTGAGGCATTGCTCATAATAGCAAAAACCCAGAACCAACCATGCTGCCCATCAAAAAAGGACTAGATTTTAAAAATGTGGTACATATACATGATGGAATATTATGCAGTCATAAAGAAGGACAAAATTATGAACGTCACAGCAACTTGGATGGACTTAGAATCTATAATACTGAATGATCTATCACAGAAACAAAGAACTTAGTATCACATGTACTCATTCATAAGTGTCCCTTGAACAATTATAATACTATAAGAAAAGGATTGTCAGTAGTGGGAAATTGCCGGGGAGTGGGTGGGATTGGCAGTAGTGGGATTCTGCTGGAAGGAGGGACACACTCATCAACAAGAGTACCTGCATAATGAACATTTGTGTACTTAACCCTGAATTGTACCCCACATCTTTAAAATAAAAAAATTAAAAATAAAATAAAATGTATGTAAATGTTATCAAACTGTTTGTATGCTTTCAATTACCATTATAGTTTTAAGTTCATCCAAGTTGCTGTAATAATTGTATATTGTTCATTTACACTGTTGTACTCAATTATATAAATATACTATATCTTGCATGTCATTTTAGTACAAACTGACAATTAGATTGTATCCAGATTTTGGTTCTTTTGATTAAAGCTACTATGAACATTTCTGTACATCTTTTGCACATATGTGGATGCATTTATTTTGAGATCTGCTGCATCATAGGCTATATGTTTTTCATACCAAACTGTTTCCCAATTTTCTCCCAGTTACTCTCCCACTGGCGTGCCCCTTGACCTTGTGAAAGACAATTCAGTGTTGTTAGATATTTCAATATGTGTCAACTTGGTGGCTACACAGTAGTGTCTTATTTTTTGTTCTAATTTACATTTTTTTGATTACTGAGATTGACTTCTCAGATGTTTATTGAACATTTGCATTTCCTTTTTTATGAGGAGACTGTGTGTGTATTTGATACGTTTTTTCTAGCCAGTTAATTATTCTTTACTTATTTATTGATAGGAATTCTTTTTGTATATTCTAGATGTGAGCTCTTTTTTAGTGACGTGCATTGAAAATATCTTCTTCGCCAGGTGCAGTGGCTCATGCCTGTAATCCCAGCACCTTGGGAGGCAGAGGTGAGAGGATTGCCTGAGCCCACGGGTTAGAGACCAGCCTGGGCAACATGGCAAGATCTTGTCTCTACAACAAATTTTAAAAAAATTAGCCAGGCATGGTGGCGCATGCCTGTAGTTCCAGCTACTTGGAAGGCTGAGGCAGAAGGATCGCCCGAGCCTAGCAGGTCGAGGTTGTGGTGGCTGTGAGCATGCCACTGCACTCCAGTCTGAGCGACAGAGTGAGACTTCAACTCAAAAAAAAAGAAAAGAAGCCTGAGGCGGAAGGATCGCCGGAGCCCAGCAGGTCGAGGCTGCGGTGGCCGGGAGCGGCCATTGCACTCCAGTCTGGGCGACAGAGTGAGACTTCAACTCAAAAAAAAAAAAAAGAAAAGAAAAGAAAACATCTTCTTCCACCTGTGGCCTGTCTTCCCATTTTCTTAAAAATATGTTTTGTTAAACAGAAGTTTTCAATTTATTGTAGTTGTAAATTTATTTTGCTGTGTATACAAAATGTCTAATGAGCAAATCAAGATAATCCTTCGCCTTTATCATTTATTTCTTCATGTTGTGAACATTCAAAATCCTTTCTTCTTGTTTTCTGAAAATATGCAATAACTTAGTTAATCAAATTCACCCTACAGGGCTGCAGAACACCAGAACTCATTCCTCCTGTCTAGCTGTTATTTGGTATATGTTAACCAACCTCTCCTGTTCGTCTACTTTTCCCAGCTTCTTCCCCCTACCTTTTTTTTAAGAGATAGGATCTCACTCTATCACCCAGGCTGGAGTACAGTGGTGTGATCATAGCTCACTGCAGCCTCAAACTCCTGAGCTCAAACAATTCTCCCGCCTCAGCCTTCTAAATAGCTGGGATTTATAGGCACATGCCACCATGTGCAGCTAGTTAAAAAGCAATTTTTATAGTGACAGGGTCCTACTTTGTTGACCAGGTTGTTCTTGAACTCCTGATTTCAAGCTATCCTCCAGCCTCGGTCTCCCAAAGTGTTGGGATTGTAGGCATGAGTCACTGTACCTGACCCATTTCCCAGTTTCTAGTACCCACAATTATACCTCTGTTTTCCATGAACTAAAGAAAATTATTTTAGCTTCCACATGAGTGGGAACTTGCTGTGGCTGATTTGTTTTGCTTAACTTAATGTCCTCTAGGCTCATCCATGTGGCTGCGAATGATAGAATTTCATTCGTTCACGGTCGAATGGTATTCTATTATATGCACATACATTACATTTTCTTTACTCATTTGTCTGTTGATGAACATTTAGGTTGATTCCATATAATAGCTATTGTGACTAGTGCTGCAATGAACAGGGAGGTGCAGCTATCCTTCTGATATACTGATTTCCTTTTTTCCTTCCTTTGGATAAATACCCAGTAGTAGGAATGCTGAATTGTATGTTAGTTCTGTTTTTAGTTTTTTGAGAAAGCTCCATACTGTTTTCCATAGTATGGAGACTTTAACAGCTATGGCTTGGGTGTTTGTCCCCTCCAAACCTCACATTATAAGTTGACCCCAATGATGGAGGTAGTGCTCAATGAGAGCTGTGTCATGGTGCAGATCCCTCATGAATAAATTAATTCCCTCCTTTGGGGGTGATGAAGTTCTTACTCTACTAGTTCCCCAAAGTTTTGGTTGTTAAAAAAACTTGGCACCAAATCGCTCTTAATCTTTCCTCTTCTCTCTCCATGTGCTCTCTGCACACACCGTCTCCCTTTTGTCTTCCACATTAGTGGAAGCAGCCTAAAGACCTTACCAGATGCAGATATCCAATCTTGAACTTTCCAGTCATCGAATCATGAGCCAAATAAGAAGTTTTCTTTATATGTTTTCCCAGCACCATTTGCTAAATAAGTCTCATCTCCCCAGTTATTGATGGCTTTACCAAAGATAAGTTGGTTGAAAGACTGAGTTTTTGCTTCCAGAATCTCTTTCCTGTTCTATTGGTCTATATGACTATTCTTGTACCAGTACCAAGCTGTTTTGATTATTGTAGCCTTATAGTAGAGCTTAAAGGCTTGGAGTGTAATATCTGCCACTTTTTAACTTTTGCTGAGGATTGTTTTGGCTATTTGTTCTCTTTTTTGTTTCCATATGAGTTTCTGTACTGTCATTTCCAGGTCTGAGAAGAATGTTGGTAATTTGATGGATATTGCATTGAACGTGTAGATTGCTTTGGGTAGGATGGATATCTTCACAATATTGATTCTTCCAATCCATGAGCAAGGGATGTTTTTCCATTTGTTTGTGTCACCTTTTATTTCTTTGTGCAGTGTTTGGTAGTTCTCGTTGAAAAGGTCTTTCACTTCTCTGGTTAGGTAGATGCCAAGGTATTTCATTTTTTGTGTGTGTATGGCTATTGTGAATGGGATTGTGCTTTTTTTTTGAATTGGAGTTTCACTCTGTCACCCAGACTGGAGTGCAGTGGCTGCTCCTGGCCGCTGCAGCCTCGACCTGCTGGGCTCCAGTGATCCTTCCACCTCAGCCTTCTGAGTAGCCGAAATTACAGGCATGTGCTACCACGCCTGACTGATTTTTTGATTTATTATAGAGATGAGGTCTCGTCAAGTTGCTCAGGCAGGTCTTGAACCCGCAGGCTCAGGCAATCCACTCAACTCAGCCTCCCAAAGCATGGGATTACAGACTGAGCCACCGAGCCTGGCTGGGATTGTGCTTTTTATTTGTTTCTCTGCCTGTTTGTTGCAAAACCACATTGAGATATCACCTAACTCCAGTAAGGATGGCTATCATTAATAAATCGAAAAACAACAGATGCTGGTGTGAATGGGGAGAAAAGGGAACACTTCTACACTGTTGATGGGAGTGCAAACAAGTCCAATCTCTATGAAAAATAGTGTGGAAATTTCTAAAGGAACTAGAAATTGGCTTTCCATATGATCTAGCAGTTCTCTTTCTGGGAATATACCAAGAGGAACATCAATTGTTCTACAAAAAAGACACCTGCACATCCATGTTTATTGCTGCACTGTTCACAATAGCAAAAACATGGAATCAACCTTACTGCCCATTGAAAGTGGATTGGACAAAGAAAATGTGGTACATGTACATGATGGAATATCATGCAGCCATAAAGAAGGACAAAATCATGGACTTTACAACAAATTGGATGGAGTTAGAGGCAATCATACTTAGTAATCTATCACAGAAACAAAGAACCAAATACCACATGTTCTCACTCATAAGTGGGACTTGAACATTAATCACAACAGCACAAGGGAGAGACCAGCAGTCATGGGACACTGCCAGGGAGTGTGGGGGTGGGCATATAATAACACAAAGGATACCTGGTCCTAAACCAGGGGAAGTGAGGACCAGATGGAGGTCTAAACTTCACCTGCACATAGATTACTTATGTACCTAATCTTCAATGGTACCGTGCAACTCTACAATAAAATAAAGTTATAAAAAAGTAAAAATAGAAAGAAAACTAATCAGTTCCAGTAAGATGGTGACAGCATAGGTGGAATTGTGAGATTCTCCGAACGTGAGTTCCCCAAAAGACTCTTGCTTTCCTTCCCCCACCCACCTGCCCACCACCAGCTGCACTGGTCTGAGGCCCGGGGACCCTTGGTCCCATGCAGGGCTGGATATTGCGGCCCCGGCTGCCCCTATTCCACTATATGTGACTCCCACATGCACGGGAGTCTCAGGTCTTGGCTTCCTCCCTGGCTACATCATCTCACCCAGACCAAGCCACTGGTCACCCAGGGAGGCTCTGGGCACCTGCCCCGATTCCATTTCTGGCTGAAATACCCTGTGAGTGATCCAGGGCCACTCTTGCCACTCACAGCCTGCCCTTAGGAGTTTTGGAGCTCTGGAGCTCTGGGTCCACCCTGACTGAGGCAGTCAGCGCGCAACCCCATGCTTGTGTAAGGGAACAGCATATCTTGAGGAGGTGCTGATCAGAGGCTCTCAGCTCCAGAGGAGGGAACTGCTGACTCCCTCCTCCACCCCAGCCCACTGGTGGTACCCCGGATCCAGCACCCAGCTGTGCAGCTGATGCCCGGTGCCTCCCACGCCACCACAGTCCATCATAGTGGATTGCCCAGGGACCCAGATGAGCAGAGAGAAAGGATCCGTGAAGTGAAACTGCCACCTTGG